>JAANDG010000216.1:0-217327 GCA_036852015.1 Pelodera strongyloides
ACCTTTGTACCTTTGTACCTTGTACCTTTGTACCTTTGTACCTTTGTACCTTTGTACCTTTGTACCTTTGTCCCCCTTGTACCTTTGTACCTTTGTACCTTTGTACCTTTGTACCTTTGTCCCCCTTGTACCTTTGTTACCCTTGTCCCCCTTGTACCTTTGTACCTTTGTACCTTTGTCCCCCTTGTACCTTTGTACCTTTGTCCCCCTTGTACCTTTGTACCTTTGTACCTTTGTACCTTGTACCTTTGTACCTTTGTTACCCTTGTACCTTTGTACCTTTGTACCTTTGTACCTTTGTACCTTTGTACCTTTGTACCTTTGTACCTTTGTTACCTTGTTACCCTTGTACCTTTGTACCTTTGTACCTTTGTCCCCCTTGTACCTTTGTACCTTTGTACCTTTGTCCCCCTTGTACCTTTGTTACCATTGTCCCCCTTGTACCTTTGTACCTTTGTCCCCCTTGTACCTTTGTTACCCTTGTCCCCCTTGTACCTTTGTACCCTTGTACCTTTGTTACCCTTGTACCTTTGTACCTTTGTACCTTTGTACCTTTGTACCTTTGTTACCCTTGTACCTTTGTTACCCTTGTACCTTTGTACCTTTGTACCTTTGTCCCCCTTGTACCTTTGTACCTTTGTACCTTTGTACCTTTGTACCTTTGTCCCCCTTGTACCTTTGTTACCTTTGTACCTTTGTACCTTGTACCTTTGTACCTTTGTACCTTTGTACCTTTGTACCTTTGTACCTTTGTACCTTTGTACCTTTGTACCTTTGTCCCCCTTGTACCTTTGTACCTTTGTACCTTTGTACCTTTGTACCTTTGTCCCCCTTGTACCTTTGTTACCCTTGTCCCCCTTGTACCTTTGTACCTTTGTACCTTTGTACCTTTGTACCTTTGTCCCTTGTACCTTTGTACCTTTGTACCTTTGTACCTTTGTACCTTTGTACCTTTGTACCTTTGTCCCCCTTGTAAAAGGGACAAAGGTACAAAGGTACAAAGGTACAAAGGTACAAAGGTACAAAGGTACAAAGGTGTTACCCTTGTCCCCCTTGTACCTTTGTACCTTTGTACCTTTGTACCTTTGTACCTTTGTCCCTTGTACCTTTGTCCTTTGTACCTTGTACCTTTGTACCTTTGTACCTTTGTACCTTTGTCCCCCCCTTGTGTACTAAGGTCCAAGGTGGGCAAAGGTACAAGGTACTAAGGTACAAGGGGGTACAAAGGTACAAGGTACAAAGGTACAAGGTACTAAGGGGGGCAAAGGTACAAAGGTACAAAGGTACAAGGGTAAAAAGGTACAAGGGGTACAAAGGTACTAAGGTACAAGGGGGTACAAAGGTACAAAGGTACTAAGGTACAAGGGGGGGTACAAAGGTACTAAGGTACAAAGGGGGACAAAGGGGGGCAAAGGTACAAAGTACAAGGTACAAGGGGGCCAAAGGTACAAAGGTACAAGGTACAAGGGGGACAAGGTACAAGGTACAAGGGGTACAAAGGTACAAGGTACAAGGGGGACAAAAAGGTACAAAGGGACAAAGGTACAAAGGTACAAGGGGGACAAAGGTACAAGGGGGACAAAGGTACAAAGGTACAAAGGTACAAGGTACAAAGGGAACAAAGGTACTAGGGGGGACAAGGGGATTCAAGGGTCACTGTCTTCATCGCATGGGAAAGTGCTCATGACTGTTGTTGAAACGCATGGAACGCAAGTGTTCAATTCAAATACAATTTATTATATTATAATTTCCCTGCTAATTTATTCTATTCTAATTTCCACGCTAATTTATTATATTATAATTTCCCTGCTAATTTATTCTATTCTATATTTCCTGCTAATTTATTCTTGTTTAATTTCCCTGTCTAATTTAAAGTGTAGAATTTCGCTATCATAAGCCTATATTTCCATCAAAAGATTGAAAACGTATATTTCCAGCATTAAATTTAAAACGGATAATTCCATCAATAAATTTGCAGCTTGTCAGTTCATTAATAAATTTGAAACGTATAACAAGGGGACAACGGTAAAGGGGAATGGAATACGGTACATATTAGCATATGTACAAATATAATATAAGAATCCCTATGATCAAACAAAATCACACCTCATCTCGGAGATCATGCTTCAAGAGGATGATTCTGCCGTATGGGAAAAACGTGAGTCTCAAATACAAAGTGAGTTCACTTTTTCAGCATGAAATATTAATTTTTCTAAATTGAACGTTCATATTCCTTTTTTTAGCTTTGTCGGAGTCAACACTTGACCCTTCCATCGAGGAAGATGCGGATATTGTGTGGTACGACGAAGATAAACTCAAGATCTTCAAAGCAAAATTAATAGGAATTCTGAAGTACTGAATAGCATGAGTCCAATATTTTAAGTATTACAAATTCCTTGACTTACTTGAGACTTACTTGTTAAAATTTAAATAAAATCATTGATTTCAAAGAGTTTCCTGTGGTTATTTTTTTCGCAAAGATCGCGAGATGCATGATACTGTGTTCCGAAGTGCCTATCGTATCTACCATGCATAATTACGATACTTTGTTCCGAAGTGCCTATCATATGTATGTATGTATGTATGTATGTTTATGTATGTGCCAACACGGTTGTTGTAACAACGGTAAAGGGGAATGGAATACGGTACATATTAGCATAGGTACAAATACAATATTTACTGTATTTTCACGATGATGTGTTCCGAAGTGCCTGCCGTCTCTACCACGCAGAATCACGATACTGTGTTCCGAAGTGCCTATCGTATCTACCACGCAGAATCACGATACTGTCTTTCGAAGTGCCTACCGTCTCTACCACGCAGAATCACGATACTGTGTTCCGAAGTGCCTATCGTATCTACCACGCAGAATCACGATACTGTGTTCCGAAGTGCCTATCGTATCTACCACACAGAATCACGATACTGCGTTCCGAAGTGCCTACCGTCTCTACCACGCAAAATCACGATACTGTGTTCCGAAGTGCCTACCGTCTCTACCACGCAAAATCACGATCCACGGGGTATTACCTTCCATGGCTGCAAGTGTATACTACTATTTCCTCTACTCATGGCTGACAAGTGCTCATCCCATAAGATCCATCACGACACTAGCCTAAGCCTAAGCCTAAGCCTAAGCCTAAGCCCCTAAGCCTAAGCCTAAGCCTAAGCCTAAGCCTAAGCCTAAGCCTAAGCCCCTAAGCCTAAGCCTAAGCCTAAGCCTAAGCCTAAGCCTAAGCCTAAGCCTAAGCCCTAAGCCTAAGCCTAAGCCTAAGCCTAAGCCTAAGCCTAAGCCTAAGCCTAAGCCTAAGCCTAAGCCTAAGCCTAAGCCTAAGCCTAAGCCTAAGCCTAAGCCTAAGCCTAAGCCTAAGCCTAAGCCTAAGCCTAAGCTAAGCCTAAGCCTAAGCCTAAGCCTAAGCCCTAAGCCTAAGCCTAAGCCTAAGCCTAAGCCTAAGCCTAAGCCTAAGCCTAAGCCTAAGCCTAAGCCTAAGCCTAAGCCTAAGCCTAGGAAAACTCATCATCACTCAGGGGTGATTACTGGGAGGGAGGGCCGCTCGACACTAACCATCACTGAACAGCCCGAACTCATCATAATGCAACAATGCCTATGCTGATATGTTTGGTGTGCAGCGTATTATGATGAGTTCGGGCTGTTCAGTGATGGTTAGTGTTTACTGAAATTTAAATAAATGTAAAACGGCTTCAAACAAACGTAAAACAGATCAACAACAACATACACATTGATAAACGTGATTACAACGCAAACCATAACAACCAGCAAAACAAAGTAAAAAAATAAAAGTTTTTTTATAACTTTGAATGAAATTTAATTAAAAAGTAAAAGTAGGATTTTATTGATGTGCAGGTTGTCCATTCCGCGCGGGAATTTAAAAAGGGACCGCAATCGATGTCCCACTTAAACTTTGAATGAAATTTAATTAAAAAGTAAAAGTAGGATTTTATTGATGTGCAGGTTGTCCATTCCGCGCGGGAATTTAAAAAGGGACCGCAATCGATGTCCCATCCTAATCAGGTCACAGCCTAAACGAAACCTTTGACAAGATCTTTGACAAGAACGTAAAATAAAGATTTTTGCGACTTCTGCTATCATGTTTGGCTAAACAAAGGCATCATACGAGGGATGGGAGATTTCCATTGACCAGCAACAATAGGATGAAAATTTATTGCAAGAATGTGAAAATCTAATATTATCTCTGACCGGAGCGTCCAGGGCACTGCTTGGTCAAGAGGCTCCGAGAGGAGTGACGAGGTCCACGGACCTGGTCACACAGTGGACAAACGATGAACATAATGGGACAAAAGGCTGTGGAAGCAGTGACGAGGTCCACGGACCTGGTCACAAAGTGGACAAATTAGGGACGTGTGCCTGAAAATGTGGGACAACAGGGACAAAGCCCCGAAAATGATGGACCGAAGGGGACAAAGACCTCAAGACTCCGAAAATGACTGAAAAATGTCTGAAAAATGGTTTGACCGAAGGGCGAAACTTCCTTTTTCCTAAGCCTAAGCCTAAGCCTAAGCCTAAGCCTAAGCCTAAGCCTAAGCCTAAGCCTAAGCCTAAGCCTAAGCCTAAGCCTAAGCCTAAGCCTAAAGCCTAAGCCTAAGCCTAAGCCTAAGCCTAAGCCTAAGCCTAAGCCTGAGCCTAAGCCTAAGCCTAAGCCTAAGCCTCGGCAGACGGCGATTTTGTGGAACTAAATTGGAAGGTTTCTTAACCAAAAAATAAATAATGATAATATAATAATAATAATAAATAATGATAATAATAATAATAAAAAATGGAAACGAACATACCTCAACGGGAGAGCACCGATGAGAGTCAAAAACGAGACAACGGATCGAATCTCCGTCTTCATTGTGGACATCTCCTTTCTTTCAGCCCTGGCCGCTATCCCGTGCGCATGAACCAGTTTACTTCCCGACATTCTGGACACTGGAATGCTGGAGTAGAACTGGTAGAATTCGACAACCAGTCTGCACATTTCGGTGTTAGAAACACCTTTCAAGTGGCCGATGACGTCCGTCGAAGGGATTAGGTCGCTCTTCAACAAAAAATCGACAAAATGCATTGCTGCCTGGCCAGTTCTCTTCAGGGACTGAGCCTTCAGTGAGCGGATGTACATGCGGGAATTCGCCTCACTGGCGACAGCCGACGTCAATGATTGGGAAAAAACCGCCGGTTTCTGAAACAAACTAGTAGAAAACAAAGATTATATGTGGACAGATATCCGGCGGATAATTTTACCCCAAAACCAACTGTAAAGAAGACAGAAGAAAACTTGCTATGGACTGGACGGGGCCGCGACGAGCCTGGAATCCGTAAGCACTGTAGTATGCGCGGATCACAATTCGCATTCTGTGCTTCCATTGATCGGAATTGCCTCTAAGCCTAAGCGCAGTCGATGACGACTTTGTGTGGGCACCACTACATGGCGTCAGCCCTTCCACGTTCCGCACTGCGTTTAACCATGGAACTGAAATTTTTTTAACATGGATCAGCTTTAAACCGTGCAATATCAACACATGTGCTAGCCAAAATTATCAAAACATATGCTCGCCATTCATGGACTTACTTACACGGGTTCGTTGGTTCTGCATCCTGACGACGAGCATCAGATTTGGCAGGTGAGGGAACGTTGCCTTCCTTCCTCTTCTTTTTCTTTTTCTTATTCCGCTTCTTCGACCCGTCCTGGTCCCCCTCTTTCAGCACGAAACCGGCAAAGAAATCATGAGCCGATATCATTTTGGTTCTGCAATGTGGACATAATGAGACAACTGCAGAACAAAACCGTACATTGTGAATGGTTTCACAGCGGAAATGCGATAGGCGACTGTACAATTATCCGTCGGATAATTGTCCCGTCTTAAATGTACGACGGTCCGGGACAGTCGACACTATGGTGGATACCAGAAACCTGTGTGATACACAACCCATACCCAAAATATTTCATTTATAGCAAAACCTTGCGTGAAATAGGCCCAAAATCTACGCGATTTTACCACTGAGTATCGGCACACATGTTGTGAGCCGATGCGCAGCGAACCAAAACTGAGTATCGACGCACATTCATGAGCCGATGCGCAGCGAAAAAAATGGCGGCAAATTTAAATTAACGCGAGAGCCGAAAGACCACGAATGCCATGTCTAGGAGGGTGGATTAAACTGAGGCACAACCTGATTGGCTCAGAGACAGGGACAATTATCCATGGGATGTTGGTCGCATGCTTAGCCAGGGACAATTATCCATGGGATATATGTCCCATTCTGCGTCGATAACGTGTGTCTACGGGGAGGGGAGGGGACAGATTGTGTAAAAATTGTATGAAACCGTTTGAAACGTTGGATTATCCAAATTATTTGGATGTTTTGGGATGTTTTGGGAATATCTTTCCCATTCTGCGTCCATAACGTGTGTCTAAGGGGAGGGGGAGGGGACAGATTGTGTAAAAATTGTGTAAAAATTGTGTAAAAATTGTAAAGATTGTGTAAAAATTGTATGAAACCGTTTGAAACGTTGGGGTAAACTTCCTTATACTAAGCCTAAGCCTAAGCCTAAGCCTAAGCCTAAGCCTAAGCCTAAGCCTAAGCCTAAGCCTAAGCCTAAGCCTAAGCCTAAGCCTAAGCCTAAGCCTAAGCCTAAGCCTAAGCCTAAGCCTAAGCCTAAGCCTAAGCCTAAGCCTAAGCCTAAGCCTAAGCCTAAGCCTAAGCCTAAGCCTAAGCCTAAGCCTAAGCCTAAGCCTAAGCCTAAGCCTAAGCCTAAGCCTAAGCCTAAGCCTAAGCCTAAGCCTAAGCCTAAGCCTAAGCCTAAGCCTAAGCCTAAGCCTAAGCCTAAGCCTAAGCCCCTAAGCCATAATAACGATACTGTGTTCCGAAGTGCCTATCGTATCTACCACGCATAATTACGACACTGTGTTCCGAAGTGCCTACCGTCTCTACCACGCATAATTATGACACTGTGTTCCGAAGTGCCTACCGTCTCTGCCACGCAGAATCACGATCCACGGGGTATTACCTTCCTTGGCTGCAAGTGTCTATTACTATTTCCTCTACTCATGGCTGACAAGTGCTCATCCCATAAGATCCATCACGACACTAGCCTAAGCCTAAGCCTAAGCCTAACCAAAATCGAATAATTTGAATTCCAACTCAGGGAGTGAACAAGTAGAACAGTAGTTCTACTTAGCTACCGCAGGATTATGAAACGTGTAGTAAAGAATAAAGAAAAATACTTTACCAACTTCGAGTTTACTTGTATTTAGTAAAGAATAGAGACAAATACTTTACCAAAATCGAATAATTTGAATTCCAACTCAGGGAGTGAACAAGTAGAAAAGTAGTTCTACTTAGCTACCGCAGGATCACGAAACGTGTTCATACAGCTGCTTCACGATCGGGAGTATGCAAATTATTTCGGCAAATATCTGCATATTATATGTTTGCATATGTTGCAAGGGTCTGCAGGCATATCACTACACGTTTCATAATCCTGCGGTAGCTAAGTAGAACTGCTTTTCTACTTGTTCACCCCCTGAGTTGGAATTCAAGGTAAAGTATTTTTCTTTATTCTTTACTAAATTCAAGTAAACTCGAAGCAAAATGATGATTTTGAAGTGACTGCGATCCTTTAAACATGGTTTGGGTAAACATGTATTTATTTATATTTTTTGAACCATTTATTTACAGTGGACTAAACATGAAGATACTGTAATGGAACCGTGGAGATTCGGTGATTGCGATCCTTTTGTTATTCGTCGACTTGCGTCTTATCTTCACGCGTCTAATAGGATCACCATGACATGTCCGCAATCGATGGATGAAAACCATCTCCGTGCAATCTGTTTTCACGAGGAACAAATTCCTGGACAATATAATCATTGAAATCTTAAAATAAAAATTTTACTACTATGTCCTGAGGCCGGTTCCACCAACATTTCAGAGCGCACGGAACTTCCGTGCGCAAGTAAGTCCGCGCTACTTGCGTTTTCACCAACATTTCAGAGCGCACGGAAGTTACGTGCGCGCGGAAAGTTCCGTTGCAAGTAAGGCTTATGTATGGGAAGAGAAACTTGCAGTCTAGAGTCGAAGTTTCTCCTACTTGCGACATTTTTCCATTCTTATTTCTTCTTTTACATTTACGAAGTGTTCTTATTTTATGAATGTTTGTTTAAAGTACTATTCCTCGTCAAATTCCCGGCTTGCAAGACTGCGATGTGGCATTACCCCGAAATGGTGCGGCGCGCAACTCATCAGCTCTCAGTGCACGCAGAATCACGATACTGTGTTCCGAAGTGTCTATCGTATCTACCACGCAGAATCACGATACTGTGTTCCGAAGTGCCTATCGTATCTACCACGCAGATTCGCGATCCACGGGGTATTACCTTCCTTGGCTGCAAGTGTCTATTCCTATTTCCTCTACTCATGGCTGACAAGTGCTCATCCCATAAGATCAATCACGACACTAGCCTAAGCCGAGCTCTAGTGCTGAAAAGTATAATCTTGAAAATAACCATATGTAACTATACTATGCGAATCGACAAGGAAGTAATGTGCAAGGGAGGCAGTTTCCAAATCTGCTATGTTACACAGCATGCCGCGTTTCATCCACTATGTGTGGTAGTTCCCAAAAGAAAAAGGCGTTGCCGCATAAATCAAACAACAATAACACATTTACTAACTTGAAACAACATTAACCTGAATAGGACAACTGCATAACCGTATAAATATGCATGATACGAAATAAAGAAATAAGCCACAATATCCTTCAAAAACATTTGTTCGGGTTTGTCTCAACGGTCAATTTTCCTATAGATGATACATTTATGGGTAAATTGTTAAACGAGTCACTCCAAAACGACAAGGGAATATTAAAGCAAAAAAAGTAACGAAATAAGTCACAGATGTGCTTTCAACAAAGCAACTCACTAAACTAAACTTTGAACATATGCAGCTAAGGCAGTAGTATTAGTATATATATTCAACGAAACTCAAGAGTTGCGCGCGGCAACAGTTTGGGGTGTTTCCCGCAAAAGAATTTGATGCGCGCCGCAAAAGTTTTTTCACCGACTCCGGTTGCCGTTTTGGTGCGGGAAACACCCTCAATCTGTTGCGGGAAACACCCCCAAAACGTTGCCGAAAAGGTGCGGAAACGGTGCGGGATAAGTAGCAACTGCAAAAAGAAAGCATCGTGTTGGATTCGAACCTACACTCTTGTCAGCTACTTTCTCTAAACAGCGCCCTAGACCACTCGGCCACACAACACATGTGAGACATGTGCTTGCGGAAACACATAGTTACATCAAATGCAGTTACGGCAGATCCTCCGAGCGCTTTCAAAAACGTTGCCGAAAAGGTGCGGAAATGGTGCGGGGCGCAAGTTGCGCCCCGCACCATTTCCGCACCTTTTCGGGAAACACTTTGCGCGCCATTTCTATTCGGCGCGCATTCTGTTTCCCATTCCTTTGCGGTGCGCATTTTGTTTCCCGCAATGGTGCGGCGCGCAACTCATCGGCTCTCAGTGTTCTCCTACCAGCCAACGTATGCAGAGTGAGAAAATGCAACAATTTATCGATCGGAGAATATGATTACTTTTCTACCAAAAAGGCGAGCATGGATATCTTTGTCCACTAACAACGACTTGTAACAAAGATCTAGCGACAATGAAAGGCATTTAAATAACAGAACTTCAGTTTAAAGGAATAGGGTCCAAAACGAAGCCATACTACTTTAGAAACACAACATATATGCCGAGAGCCATATTGAACAAAAGAGACACAACCACTGAGATTAGCAACCAACGCTGTACATTGGAGCTTTGTTCTTCACGAGCGGAGACCGAAGTTATCGTAGACTCTGAAGATACAAATGGGATAGCAAGAAATACCAGGTGATCAAAACAATCAAGTCAAACACAAATATAAGAAATGAGATAATACCTGCTCGTTCCTGGGTGATCATGCTCCGGGCTCTCATGGTCGTATTTGGTGAGCGTTGTGAAACGGACGTAAAGTGGCTGAGTCCAGAATTAGCAAATACAGACTAAAATAGAAGGCGTGTACATGATTACTTCACACTTCACTAAATGTTGACCGTCCGCAAAGGAACGTGCACCCTCAAAGGTCAGCCTGAACGTGCTCACGAAAAGTCTTGGATTTCAAGCAAATTGCCGTGAAACCGCATTGTATTATGCCAAAAACTCGTATATTCTCCGAGGGATCGCTTCGCATTTATATCCGTTCGCTTGCTTATTTCCCTTTTCGTGTCTCCAAGTGGTATCTAATGTAGAGACGACATAGCTGACCCCATATTAAGTAATATAAAATACCAAACAACCCTACAACATAAACCATACTACACAGGATCACTCACGTAGTTTAGTATAAAGGCAAGCAAACCTTAGGTCCAGCAGATGGGGATTCCCCGACAGGAAATGATCGTCCAATTTCGGAGTAGGTCTTACGTACCGATGGATTGAACGTAAGAGATCCGAAAGGCCCCCGGCGCCTTGCATCTAAAAACAGCATTTGTCATATACTGGTCTTTGCTTTAATCGACTTTTTTCTTCAGGATAATCATGCGCCTCCTTGACGTCTCTTGTCTCTATTAAAAAAATAACCTTTTTGTCCGCCAAGCTGAAGAGTATTTAACATTCCTCCAAGATCTCGGCTGGGAGTGTTCTCGCGGAAACTGTTCCGTAGACTCTGCATTTGCGGCTGCTGAGGAGGCTCAGGCTCGGGAGATTCGATCGCTTGCCACTCCATCTGATAAGAACTTAATGTACTTTCGGGACGCTGGTTTACTAGTCCATAACAGTGTCATGCTTTTCCTCTTTCACTTTGTTGGAGAATTCGTCGAATGGAAAACCTAAATGCGCTGCAAAAAACCTAACTACGCTGCGGAGAAGAAAGGTGGTCTTTCTTCTCCGGGATAATTTGATATGGATACCGTGATTTAGTAGGTGCGAAACTACCGTTTCATTATAAGTTCTCGGCGAAGTACACGGAGCAGGCGTATTGTCCCTTGAATGTCGTTCACGCCAAGCTGTCAACAACGGAGTATGGAGAACATCACTCGCAAACAATGAGTTTGAAGTGCACGAGCCAATCCACGAAGCTGTATGCTAAAAAGGATAGATTTGGTCATTCGGCTGATTTGGCATCTTTATGTGGAAAAACACAAATCCCACGATAAAGCTGCATGCTAAAAGGAGGTCGATTATAAGTTCAAAATTAAACTTCAACCAATACATACACTAGCTCGATCATTAGAAGCAGTTGCTACTGATTGATTGGAACGAAGCAGATATGTGGGTGGCTGATATCTACTTCCCGATTGAGAACTGCACTGCGATTCGGGAGTGGAAGCAATTGAGAAAGCACTAAAATCATAGATTAAAGGGAATATGTACAAACATTTTGAAGTTAAGCTAATATATCACCAGACAGACGAATATATCGCCGACAAATACCTCGCAATTGTATTTGGCCTTTTTCGGTGCTTCAGCTTTCGCGGCAACAACCAAACGGCGCTGAGCAGGGCTGCAAAAGATAAGAATCAAAACACAAGTACGGCTGGATACGGTAGATATTCTCTCTCCTCCCTCTAAAGACTCGAACATACATCTTAATCAACAAAGTGATTAAAAGCTGTGTTTTGAACTTATCCACAGTTCACGTGAGGGTGCAAACCTACTTTTATTCGAATAAGGTCAATTTTTGGCGCCCGTTTATGTGCATACGTGCAATAACGGGTTTTGCGTTTCATGGAATGTGTTTTTCAGTTTGCTGTTTGTACCCGCTGAGCTCAGACGCACATCCTGGGAAATAGTTCGCATATTGCTTTATTGCTTGTTTCTGGTGAGAGGTGAGCCCGAAATTTTGAGCTAATATGAGACAGAAGCGCCGCAACTTCCTGTGAGTAGCTGAGTACCTTATTTTAAAGCGAATGTCAAGCCTGATTCACAGATATTCTATAACACGCTGTCACAACTACCGTAGTTTACACAATTTCTCTCGCGCTCTCCTCTTTTTCTTTGCTGACTTAAACAAATTTCTCTCGCGCCCTACTCTTTTTCTTTGCTGTCTAACAGCCTCGTAAATTCAAACGTCCCGTGGACAAAGATTTGGCTTAGCTTTGTCCGCACGACTCGAATCTCGAATCCCATACTGAAGGAGTTTTTTGGAGCGGTTTGAAATTGTTTTTCTTCTTACATGAAAGTTTTTGTTTATTTTTATTTTCACTTTCCTCACCTTCAAAACATAAGCTTTTTTTTTGAGCCCAACATGAAAAACCGGCTTGACATTCCCTTTAAATCAATGAATGCACTATACCGGTAAGAAGAGATGCAAATGCGCACTGGAACAGAGCCACATCCTCCTTATTCCTTTCATTTGAAACAAGCGAGGACAGTGCCAGGCACGCACACATGGGAAGCACCTGAAATAATTGCAAGTTCAGAATATCCGAAGATAGGGAAGAAGAAAGCACAACCTAAGGACACTGTTTGAAGCAGCGTATTTGTTTTCAACTGCCCACTAGGTGATGGACTTCGTTTTCAAGCGACACGAACTATACAACAAAAAACATCATATATACACACTACATACCTGATATGATTTATGGAAAATATCTGAGTGTGTTCTCAACATGTATTTAAACCAAAACAAATATCCTGCAAGTCAGCAAAAACTTAATACGCCAAATTTACAAACGTTACTGACTATAAGATCCGGAAACGACACACGACATTTGTTGTTTTGAATTGAGTACATGTGGGTGAACAGAAGGAATACGGATAGGTAGGGTGTCAATGGCTGCATTAGACTGAGACATGCGGCAAGTAAAGACGGAAGCCATTGGTCCAAGGCCGACGAGCCTTCAGAATCCTAAAAACGAAAGATAGAGCCCTTGAATACCTTGAATTGTTACTCCTCCACTCCCGGAAAACAACTGTCACTCAGAAGAAACAACTGTAGTTTCTATCGGTTTGCAAGAACAAAACGTACCTTTTGAATGAAGTTCACATTGGCGACAAACATGAAAAGAGCCATCAAAAAGGTGGATGCGTGACAAAGTTCAGTCTTTCGACCCCCAGCAAACCACTCGCGGCGATATGCAATCAGGCGACGACGGGGAGACTGAACACAACACACATTACACATTGCAAGTGTAGCCTAGTATCTGTGTGAGACGTTTTAATCAAGTAAGGAATATGTTATGCATATCACCACTGACCCAAATAAACCCAAAAAAAAAACGTTCATACTTACAGTGGGTGACGTTCGCGTTCCAGCTGAACTGATTAGCGATCTTGCAGCACGTCCTATTCGCAGAGGATGTTCGTAGAGTTGCTGAAATGTGGGCTAGTGGACTAATGCATGGAAATCAATGTTTTTATTTGATGCTTTTATTTTAATCAGATTTACATTTTCACGTTTCATAGTTACTCATTGTGGTATTGCCTCGACAAAACTTGTGCGACATTTTATGTTCGTAATAAATGTTATGTTATGTTGTTATGTTATGGAAAGCCAAAATTTGCTTGTGTCACCGCTTCCCTTGTGCTTGTGAAAGAAACCAACTAATCAACGATACATCAGAGAAAAATATTAACATAACTAGAGTCTCACCTTATCCTTATTAAGTTTCTGCCTCGTCACAGATTGGCATCGCGAACATAGCCCATATACCTGCTCTAGACGCCTTTTGTAGTCCTCTAATTCAGTGTCAAACCGCTCCTGAATGAATAAGCAAGAAAACCTGAACCTGCTGAACATTTGAATAGTGACAGTCAACGACGAAAGTGCTGAATTATTAGGATACCTCATTCACTGGTTCAAAATTGCCGAGCAATTCGACGATAGTCTGCTGCTTCTTGTTACACTCACAGCACAGGAGATTTGTTTCCGAACTACATGGCACTACATCAGGACGACCGATGGCACTGTTTCCGCTTGCACAATACCTACAAAAGATTAATAATTAAAAAAAACGACTCCCTGGTTTAGGATAACAATTTTGTTGTTCAGACATCAACAAACTTGATTTATTTATGTAACGTATGCTATTGGTCATACGTATATTTGTGTAAGCGTTTTAGAATTGTCTGTTTCGAAGAGTTTCGAAAGTAATTAACATACGAAAAATATAATAAAAGGTTGCGAGTCGAGCATAGTATCAGAGTCTACAAGAGTACCCGAGAGTCGACCGAGAGAGAGGAGCGACTACACTACTACGCCAAGGACCTGCTGCCAAGCCTGCTGTTAAGGTGTCAAGCCTGCTGAGGACTCGATTCGACTGCTGCCTACACCTGTGGATCTACTCTGGTGATCTACAGAAGTGTCTACACGTGTGCCCGTCTACTCGCCTACAGTCCACCGTCTCCATCCTCCATCGTCGTGTATTAATTGTGTTTAGAGTTTAGAAATAAACTATTCGCATATATCGTGTGCCACGCATCGCAATGGGAACATTGGTTCAGCGATTCGAGCTCACGCTCACGATGGAAGAAAGTGATTCGAGCTCGCGATGGAAGAAAGTGATTCGAGCTCACGATGGAAGAAAGTGCTCACACTATTGTCGCTGCTGCAACCGGAGACGTACGAGGCAATGACAGCGTGAACAGCGCCAAAGGAACCGCGCTCGTTGGATTTTGAGTCGATTGTGAGGATTCTCAAGGAGAGATACTGCAAGAAACATATGCTGATAACCTATCGTCACAAGTTGCTCATGGAGAAGCAACGACCTGGCCAGACCATGGAGGAGTTTTACAGGGAAGTGGAACGATTGGCAGGTAAATGTGAGTTTGACAAGGTTAAGAATGTTAAAGATTGTATACTTTCGATGCAATTTATAAGAGGTATGAGGTATGAGTAGAGATACTGTGCGAGAGAGACTACTGTTAGAAGAGAACTTGGAAGCAATCAAGGCTCTACAGTTGGCACAGAAGGTGGAAACAGCTGAAAGGAGTTCGCTGCACCAAGGACGAAGCTCTACCGATGCAATCAGCAGCAGTACAATGCAGGAAATCGCAAGGAACAGCGATGGCAGGACAAAGAAAGGTCAGTAAGGTGTTTTAATTGTGACAAGTTAGGTCACATTACTAAAGATTGTAAGAGTAGAAAGGTTCGCAGGAACCATCAGATCCATACATTTGATACTCATGATGAAGGTGAGGAGTCCCGTTTAGGCTCAATTAACCTTGATTACAGTGATCCTAGAACTTACGCTGTAAGACCGTCTATTCACCATTTTGAACCACCGATCATGTTGCCGGTGAAGATTCAAGGAAAGAACATTGAAATGGAACTCGACACTGGTGCAGCACTGTCGATAATCAATGAAGCGACTTGGAGGAAAGTGGGAAAACCAAGGCTGGTACCGGTGAATTACGACGCAGAGTGCTACACTGGAGGGAAGATTGCATTCAAAGGAAAGTGCACCGTGGAAATGCTGGTTGAAAACGTCCGACATGCAGTGCAACTACATGTACTGGGAACGAATGCGCCGTCAATTTTCGGACGGGATCTTCAGGTCAAGGTTGGTTTATCATTAAATGATCTGAACTCTTTAGCACAGAGAGAAGTATTCGTGGTGAATACAGTTAGGTGAGTTAGGACCTCAGAAAGAGCTAGGAAGTCTGCTGTGAGCAGCGGTAAGACCTGCGATAGGCTCTAAGGTTCAGGATTTTCCAGCGTTCGAAAGGTTTTGTAATAAGAAAGGAATTAAGTTATCGTACTCTCCGCGGTGTGATTGGCTGCAGACACCCAAGAAGCAGATGGCTCAAGACTGTGAAGGGGGAATGTAGGAAGTGATTCGATACCAAGAGAGTTCTTGGCCGAAAAGAAGGATTCGCCAGACTTCGTCGAAGGAATGACAGTCTACGCGCGATGTTACAACGAACCGGTGAAGTGGTTTCCCGGAAGAATTATGGAACGGACGAGTGACACAACGTACCGTGTGCACACTAGTAAAGGCGATTGGATTCGACGTACCGATCAATTACGTCCGAGAGTTTGGATGGAACTGGACTTCGGCGGGAAGGAAACGATATTGGATATATCTAAGAAGACGACTACGACAGAAGAAAGCTTGGATACGAGAAGCTCGGAATTTACGTCGTTGGAACCTACGACCCAGGATGATGTGCAGTGCCGCAGGAGTACCCGCCGAAGCCGTCCACCAGAGCGATACTGATACAGCCCGCATGTGCGGAAGACTGCGAGCAAGCAGCATTGAGTAAGTACTTGTTTCAAGTATGCCCTTTATTTTTGTAATTGGAGTTCCAATTAGGGAAAGGGTGTAACGTATGCTATTGGTCATACGTATATTTGTGTAAGCAAGTTTTAGAATTGTCTGTTTCGAAGAGTTTCGAAAATAATTAACATACGAAAGTATAATAAAAGGTTGCGAGTCGAGCATAGGTATCAGAGTCTACAAGAGTACCCGAGAGTCTACCGAGAGAGAGGAGCGACTACACTACTACGTCAAGGACCTGCTGCCAAGCCTGCTGAGGACTCGACTCGACTGCTGCCTACACCTGTGGATCTACTCTGGTGATCTACAGAAGTGTCTAGTGTCTACACGTGTGCCCGTCTACTCGCCTACACGTGTGCCCGTCTACTCGCCTACACGTGTGCCCGTCTACTCGCCTACACGTGTGCCCGTCTACTCGCCTACACTCCACCGTCTCCATCGTCGTGTATTAATGTGTTTAGAGTTTAGAAATAAACTATTCGTATATCTCGTGTGCCACGCATCGCAACGGGATATAACAAATTATTTTAGACTTACTTAACTGATCCCGTTCTCTCAAGTGGACTCTCCATTCCGGGTATCCTCTTATTGTATGACCCATCATCAGTGAAACCATTGTACTGATCGCAGACCTTGCAAACAAACGCGTCTCTCTTCGTGTATGCGACTTTTTGGTCCGTGTTGCAGAACCAACAATTCACACTGCACGGCAAAAGTTGCCTGAATAAAGTTGAACTTGGCGCTTGCATGGTGCAGTACACATATCATCAACTTTTTGGAGCGGGTACCGTACTCCATGCTAATTATGGGCACGTGGGCAGTTATTGCCAAGAACTATCTGAATTGGCTCTTTCATGGTTATATTCGCACAGTTTCGTAAAACGCACCTAATGTGTCCGTAAAAGTAGGGTACAGCGGCACAAGACACCACTCCTAATCCAATGGTGGTGATATCCATGCAGATTCCTGTAAGACCCAAAGAGTTAACTGAGCAAATGATCCGAAAAATTTCAAGCAAAATAAAAACATTAAAATATGAATTTCAGAATCAAACCGGGTTAAACAATAAAAACGAGGGAAACATCATAAAAACTTTATCAACGTAATCAACACATATTTACAGCAGTATAGAACACAAATGATTACAGTACCGCGAAACCTACAAACTATCCAACTATGCAAACGTTTCAATTTCAAACAACTTGCTCATAAAGATGGCCAAATCACATAGGAACAAGATACAACAACGAAACAAGAAACAGACGCTGGACAACTACACTTGCACGTCATATGGTACGGTACTATACGGAAACGTATATGCCCTTACGGCACAGAATGGAACCCAATTTGCATAAATGCGCCGTTCTCCAGAATACGCCTCAAAAACCAAGTAGGAATGGCTGCAAGCTGCAACAATGCAAACTGGATGGATTTGATGAGTTGTAAATAATATTGAATTATTCAATGACCAAAAGAAGCACGATGCATTAAAAAATGCTTCCGCGGGTACATAATAGACTTTCCCCCGACCCTTCATAGACGCGCAAAAGGCGACTCGTATCCAGTTCCGCGTATGAATTAGTATTCGGGGAAATTTCCCGTTAATAGTTTGCAAGCATAGTTAATGGTTAGTTAATTAACGTATATAATACAATAAAAAGGAACGAGAAAAAAAGTGGAGGAACTATGAAGTGCCGAGGTGAAGGAACCAAGTATGGAAGAAAAAATTCACTAATTCACAAAATTTGAAGATTAGTATCTAATTAACACCACTAGTTGAGTAAGTATCAATCTACTCTAGTCGAGTCGAACTGAAAGTGAAACACAAGCGAACCCTGACGGACTCGAAAATCACACACAAATGGGTTATTTTAAAATAAAATAGAAATAGGTTAGTAGATATAATACTCAAAAAAATTACAATCTACCAGAACTAAGAACTTATATATTGTTGAGAGGAAACATGTTAAGTGTGCTAGAAAACGGGGAAAGTACGTTCACGCTCACACTGCTTTCACCTGCCCATATGAAAGTGAAAATAGAAATAGAACGAACACAATTTTTCAAAAAATGTACATAAGGCAAGATATATTCGTGCAAAGTAGCCTGGCCTGTAGATCTTGCGCGTACGTGTACGTTGTAAACACGGATTGCTAATCAAGAAAAGTTGAAAAGGCTATGCTAGACATAGACATAAAATGACTTTCAAACACTTCCCTCCAATTCTTCAAAGTGTTTGCGCGCGAGTTTGATATTCATCAAAGTAGACGCAGTCGACGAACCGGTACGGGATACAACTACCATCACATAACTAAAAAAGAAACGAAGGATAATACGGTCGCAATTAAACAATGAACTATGCAAGGCGTTGTTTAGAAAACACCGAATTTCAAGATCTGCCTGAACGAAGGTGATAGCTTACGTATTCTGGGTGAACGCCTCGATAAATGCAGAGAAATACTTGTTGTGTACATGCATGATCTCGAACGTTGATCCAACTTTGCTAGAAAAAAAAGAAATGCTGCAAAATATAAATGCATGCATGGAAGCGGAGACGCGCCGGGTAGTTAGTTTTCATCAGGAAAGTACCGTGCGACCAACTTCGGATCGAACATAGGTAACATCAAAGGGTGAACAAGTGAACATGAAACAAACCTCGATAATGGAAATGTATGCATTACTAGAACGTTAGCTAATAATCAAACTAATTAGCGCCGAGCGCTAAAAAGGATAAAACCTATTTGTAAAGTGCTAAGCAATTTGCACGTACCTGCAGCTAAGTTTGAATTGCTTTATAATATTCGAAACCTTCTCAAATCGATGTGAATCCGTGTTACCGCCCTGCTCGGCATGAGCGATAACCAAGAACGTTGTTCGTTCAAACAGAAGAGCCTAAACAAACATCTTAGTTCTTACATAAAAGAACAAAGCTTCCGTCAGTCAGTATGGAACAATGCAACGTATTGTATACACTTCAGAAGTTTATTGATTGCTATAAAGGTATGGTCACATGCCACTTCTTCGCCGCTTCGCCTAGATGAATCACCTTTCGAATGCGCTTGTGCAATTTGTATGGGGTTTGCAAAAAAGATAAAGTAAAGATAAAGTGAACCGGGTTATACCGGGGTTTGCAAGTATGCTGAAAATTTAACGTATTTTGGAACCACACGATAATATTTTTTTAATTTTCCATATTATCCTTTGTTAGCGCGAGCGCGATAGCGCTAACATCGTTTGGGTTTCATCCGACCCCTCTTTTTTTTTCGCTTTTCAACCCAAATTTTTTCCTAGACCAAAAAAGTCTATGTGCCAACTATGCGCCAAAATTCCAGCTAAAAATATTGAGATTCACCAAATTATGGCCTTAAAACTAACATTTATAAAACATGCGGAGACTGTCCGTGTGTCACGCTGTTGGCTGTTTTGGACTGTGCGTTTTGGAAGTCTGGAGCTATCACAAAATTTTATACAAAGGAGTAATCAAGCGTGCTCGATCGTTTGGTAACACAACAATATGTAAAAGATGATTATTGATGTATCTATGCTTTCGCAACTGGATTGAAAATAATTGATGTGCATTCTTTTACCTTATTTAGGTTTGTTTAGTTAGTGAAGTGATAGAAAACAGATTTTTTTGCATGTATATGGCTAACATTTTTGAACAACAACTGGCAAACTTCTGTTTGATGTATGTATTTTGTAAAAGAGTCTAAAGTAGAAGAAAAGTGTACCACATGGAAGATTTTCGAGATATTCCTTCAACACTTTTTAGACGCTTAAAAGATAAAGATAAAGTGTACCGGGTTATATCAACCGAATCCGCAGAAACGGTGCACCGGGGTCCGGTTCATTTCTGAAGCCGGACGAACTGGTCTTTAAACTTCCCGGAGGCCAATTTGCTGGGGAAGCCGATTTATCTCCGCCGGTTTTACCTAGCTACCAACTTTCACACCTTTGGTGAGGTGAAGGGGTTCCGGGCTGGGCTCGAACCAGCGAGCGGTGGCGTGGAACAAGGCGATTGCCACTGCGCCACGCCCCACTCTAGACGCTTACTCCGATTAAACGCTTTTTAGACGCGAGACTTTGTGGGGTTGCTTTCATCTGCGGCGTACGCCGCGTGTGCTTATATCGAAATATCGAAATTAATTATACTTACTTTTTCAAGAAAAACTCAAATGAAACTAGTTTAGTTGGTAAGAGCGTCTTTCAATCAAAAAATAAATCGACGGTATGCGGATTCGAACCTACGACCGTTCGCACCAAAAATAAGACCTCTACCACTGCGCTAAGGCAGCTTTTCCTGTGATTAGGCTAGTATTTTTGTAGAAACATACACTTCAAAAATCTCTACTCCTTTCGCAATTACATAATATCATCCATATGCTCACTTTTTCAGGCGTCGAGGCTACTATTCTTGTAGTAGAAACTTCCACATCAAAAATTTGTACTCCCTACGCAATTATTTAAAAAAAAATTCCATGTGAAAAGAGGACAATATTTTATCGTGGAAAAGAGGACTTAAATTAGCTAGTTTGGGTGTCATCTTCCCTTGAAAACTAGGAAAAGAGCTCAATAAGTTATACCTGGGAGGGCCAGTTGACAATATTTCCTTGAATCTAGGGCTAAACATTTTTCTCTGAACTCAAACTGGGCCATTCCTACTTCTAACATTTGCAAAAAAATAGTGAACAGGATTCTTTGCCGGGATGCTGGAAACTTACTCTAATCGTAGGTACATGTTATAATGTAGCACAAAAGATTTATCATAGAGGATAAGAAATTGAATAACTTACAATTAATCCGATTTCTTTCTAAGGAGCAGAAGATAATTTAAACTATTTATACATGAGTGTTACCAAAAGCAAAATAATTACAAAAGTCGGCCCAGTTTGAATTCAGGGAAAAATGTTTAGCCCTACCCTAGATTCAAGGAGAATATTGTCAACTGGCCCTCCCATCAGGTATAACTTATTGAGCTCTTTTCCTAGTTTTCAAGGAAAGATGACACCCAAACCAGCTAATTCAAGCCCTCTTTTCCACAATAAAATTATATGAATGTTTCGTGCAGAAATGCGGTAGTATTGACAGAAGCACACCGAATTTTTGGGATACTTGCAAACCCCATTAAAAATAGGAAAAGATTGCTTACAATTAGAATAAGAAGCCAAATTAGGAATATTAGCTTCAGTTGGAGATGCCAAAATCAGCTATGAATGATAACCCACTTCGGGAGTTTTACAAGTACAAGATGAAGACTACTGTTTCCAAGGAATTAGAAGTCAACAGTACTCACTACGACTGGATAAAAACAAAGCAGAAAAAAACAGTTGAAACCTCATCAGCATCCGTTATTTCCATGAATGTTTTTAGCTTCTCCTCCATTGCACGTACATTTGGGATCAACTGGTAGATGATAGCTGACCATGCCTGATAGTATTAAAATATTCATAATTCACTGAGCTTGATGCACACTAACTGCAACAAAGTGTCCATTTCCAGTTCCAGTTTGACATAACTCTTCCGGTTCATATATGTACAAACTAGCCTGCACATTAACTGACAATTAGATGCCGGGTGCACGTAGAACGGTTATAATAGAACAAAGTGAAAGCAAAATGTACCTTGTACAGTGTTTCATCCCAAATACTACTCTTAAAACACTTGACAATCTCGGCTGCTGAACGGTTAACCGCTTCAGATGGTTGAGATACCCGTAAGATATCCTCCTGCTTCTCTTTGAACACCTGAAATAATTCGAGATACCCGTAAGCCGTAAGATATACATACTCATGTTTCTCTTTGAACACGTAGAAATAATGTTTGCACACAGATGACAACCTGTGGGGTGGGCGTGCCTTTATCGAAGAAAACAAGGAACGGTAATTACCTGTTCTCTTGAAGGTTCCGGGATCAGATCCATTTTATGTATCAGACAAAATACTTGAGCATTGGGACTGTTTCCGAGAAGAGATTCCACACACGTTTGATAGTACTTTAGATCACGGTCAAATTCCCGTGATTCAACATCAAATACATAAATAAGCACCTAAACAAAACATTTTAAAGCGAACGTGTAGGTGGTGAAATGTGTCACGATCCACAATTTGTGCACCAGGCACCATTAGAAAGACATAAGCACTTCCCACAAGCGCGATAAATAGATCACTGATTGTTTTTGTTACCAGCCAATTGCATCTTGCACATAGAGTTGCTATATATATATATATATATATATAAAATAAAAGTACGATTTATTATCCTTTGTTAGCGCGATAGCGCTAACATAGTTTGGGTTTTTAACCAATCAGGATCCGTCCTCTACCAACAAAGAAAATATAAAATTTGCTCTCCTTGAAAAGGAGAGTAAAATACACATCCCAAGCCTTAGAAAGGTGTACCGAAAATACGAATACATACCGCAACGTTCTTGAATATCTGGTCCTTCTGACTCGCGAGATAGTTTTCCATGAACATCTCCTGGCCACCACAGTCCCATAGATTCAACACAAGGTTTCCAAGAAACCTGAACTTTGAAGATAACATACTACGCTCCTTCGAAAAAAATGCGAGACATCAACCGTGAACCTGCACTATGACTTGCACCCACGGAACACATTAATTGGCTTTAAAAACTTTTCGGGGCTAGCGAGCGGAGCGAGATAGCTCTTTTGGTTTTAGTATTTAGTTACGAGAAATACGAGATATGAAGAACCAAAGAGATCCATACCTGACATTTGAGTGTTCGACCTCAATAGTCGGCCCAAGTCTGCTTGTGTCCCGAGCAATATAATTGGCGAAGATAATCGATCGCATAGACGTCTTACCCGCCCCACTCTTCCCCATTAACAAAACCTTACGTTTTGACATAGTTAACCTAGAAACAAAAGAATAGCTCGAAGACGTTGGGAAAAGGCACAGGCCGCATAGGGGAACCCAACAAGCAGCTTAGAGTCATAGAAACACAATCAATACACATATAATAGGAGGCAATTTAATGGACAATATATTTCACTGCAAATACACAGTTTTGAGGTGAAACTACGAGCGAACAGATTTTCTTCAATTTATTAGGGGTGAAAATAACAAAATTCTGTTCAAAACTGAAATCAAAACGTGGGTGTCCTATCACTGAAAACGGACCGATAAGGCCTGTGCAAGGAAATGAATCGGACCACAAATCTAAAAAGGGCAAAATCAGACACCTACTTAACAACCGAACATAACGCATAACAGATCAAGTTCTCTATTTTCAAAAAGAAATCAAGAAAACCATATTAGTAGGACAATCGGCTTTTTACATAATAGTAATCAAAATGAATGGTCAAAAGAGAAGTGCGAAAATCATCACCGACACCGAATATTAATAAAGTGATATAATGAGGAAATCGGTAAGACAGTAATAAATAAATAAGTGCCAGCGAAGAAGAATGATTCACCATTTAATTATTCATTAAATTATTTAAAATACAAACAAGAGCATCACCGACTGAATAATGGTCGCTGAAAGGGCAACAGCTACAAGCAACAGCAAATCGTTACCGTAAAAATTATAATGAAGAGTGCATAGGAAATGGAAAACACCAAAAAAACACGGAACATGATCATCGAAAAACCCGCTCATGATCCGTGTTTTTTTCGAACATAATCGACGATTTTCTTATGTATTATTTTTCAGATTTTAGTAAAAACCCGTGTTTTTTTGGTGCAAACACCAAATAAGCACGGAACTTGGTCGAAAAAAACACGGATCATCAGTGATCGGTGTTTATTTGGAGCATGTTCGGGTTTTTCGTTGTGTTTTTTCACAAAACCCGTGTTTTTTTCGGTTTTCCGTTTTCCTGTGTGCTAGACTCGCTACCAGAAAAAATCTCTCAAAAGTAAGGACAAAAATGAACCCAACAAAAAAAAAACAAGTCGTCGTTTGCAATTTTTAAAGCAGCATGCAGCAGTAGCTTATTAGGAAGGTTATTTGTCTCGCCTAGCGTATGTGGTATATTTTGGTCTTGTTTACGCTGTATTAAATCGCTTTTGTTCTTTTCGGTTTTTGAAAAGGTAAGTTGGACGATTTATCTATTCCCATGTAGTGTACGCAAATAACTGTGCGAGTCTAATTACATTCAGTATTCATTGACGTAATACGTTTCAAAGGCCGTCATACCGCTTTGAATTTTGAATACAACTAACATTCAGAACTTCCAATTTCTGGATGTATTACTCCACATGCCAAGCCTTCCATCACAGGGTCGCATTTTTCATTCTAAATCAATGCAAAATTGCTTACGCTTGTCAGACAAACCAATATCCAACGCACTATTCAAGCCCAAGTTTTACAGATTAAAAATATTAGAAATGCGAACCAACCTCAGAACCTGAACTTGGCCATTCCTCCGCCGCATTCTCATCCTGACTTGCAGGCCAAGGAGACAAACCCTTCTTGTGGGAAGAAAAGTTCGCAAACAAATCTTCCTCTTCATGTTCACCTGCTACTTCTTTCGAACTCGAAGCCGACTGCAAACTGGTCGGCCAATCGTCACCTGTTCGAAGAATCTATTCAAAATTCAAAATCAGATATAAGTTCAACAGCCGTTCGAAGAGCCCTACGGGCTCTTCTCCGACTCGAGGAATCGGCCTTCGGCCGATTGTTTCCCTATTTAAAAAAAAGGATTGCTACGGTTTAAAAAGTTAACTCTCGCCTCTTTCTCCTCCCACACGTTCACACGTCTCATATTGTGGAAACGTATAATAATCAGTTTGGATCACCACTCGGCTAATGCTACCATGCAAATTTGCTATTGAAGGTGCTGTATGTAGGGCATAGGATTATCCTTGTGATAAGCTAGCATAGCTCAGCAGGTAGAGCGTTGGAATGTGAAGCGAGAGATTGTGTGCTGTGGGTTCGAATCGCGTCAGCGGCAAAGATTTTGTATGTTCTCATTCGATTGTGAATAGAAAATTTTCTGTATGAAAGGTTTTCGTTGCGTTCACACGCGGCTTCAAACAAAAGAGTAAACTCTTCTCCTTTATATAATAAGTAATAAGATATCTTCATATCAGAATAGTCCAAGAAAAAGCGTAGGTCATAACAGAAAATTAGTACGTGATAAAAAAAAATACCTTGACTTGTACTTGTACCTTCAAGATTGTCCCATTTAACCGGTAATTTAAGCCGTATGGAGTTGGAAGCATCTGCGGGCCAATCGTCGAATATGGCTTTCTCCTCGCCATTACTAGTCGAAGACACATTACCGGGCCAGTCGTTGTCATTGTTCTGCAATCGTTCCACTCTTCAGAAATAACACCAACAAAACCAAACGAGCACCACCAACAGGTCTCTTTCTCCTTTCTCTTTCTTTCACTCTTTCTCTCTCCTAGCTCCCTCTTTCTATCTCTCCTAAAGAAAGCTAGTGTCACATAATTTGAAAACGAACGCACAGGCACAGAACTAAACATTGCCGCCGATTCTTCGAATGGGTCGACCGAATTGCTGGAGCTAGACTTCGGTCCCAGAATGTCAGACGTCGATCGTAATGAGCACAACTTTTCAAACTCACCTAAACAATAGCAAACCGAGATGTAACCTACAAGGTAGGAAGTATATAATCAAAGGTTCAGGCCCTAGGCCCATTCCAGGCTATTTTTAATTTCTCCATCTATAATATAATACCTTTCTTAATTTTATGAATACAACGCACACAAAAAAGCAATCTACCACACTCGGAAATACCCAAAATCTATCCAATTAGTCAAGCTAATACTTTTTTTTTTACCATGTTGTATTTGTACATGTTGAATATTGGATTGGCCAATCAGCACATACGGGCGTGATAACTGCGATATATTGTTGGTTGTATGTGGTAAGGAAATTGCTTTTTACATGTGAGGTGAATTTCATAAGAAAAAAGAAAACGAACAAATCAAACGGTACACACTTCAAAACAAACAAACGTTATAGACAACTATAATTAACACTGTTACCGAACTCGCGCGCAGAACCCACAAAAAAATTATTAAACAAAACCTACTTTCATCAATTTCAACAGATTGAACCTCGGTGGTAATATGGTGTTTGGAATCCGTGATAACACGAAAGCTGAAAAGAACACAGGGATGAAACAAACATGAAATACGGTAAAACACTATTGCTTCAATAGCCCGTATTCTCGGGCGCACGGAAATTTTCCGTCGCGGAACATGTTCCGTTCCGCGAAAAGAATGGTATTCTCGGAAAAACGGAGCGTGTAGTTTGTAGTCTGCAAATTTCCGTTTGGCAAAACGGAAATTTTTTCCATACAAAAATTTCCCCGAGGTTTTTGGGTGGGAAATCACGACGGAAATTTTCCGTTGCTTTATTTTTACTTTATTTCTTTTGTAAATTTTTGTTATTTGTTTTTCTTTCACCTTTTTTATTTTTTAAAGAATAATTTTCATTAAATTTACAGTTCGTTAGTGAAAAATTAAGCCCATTAATGCTAGAAATTTACTATAACTCTTTAAACAAAGAGCATATGTGTTAAATTATATATAAAAACAATAAACTATTATAATATAAACTCAAAATATGAAAGAAAACTAATGGTAAAGCCAAGGTTTTAAACTACGCGGAATATGTTCCGTTCGATTCGAATTCTGGCGCCCATCCAGAGCGGAACCAGTTCCGCAGCGGAAGATTTCCGTGCGGATATTTTCCCGGAACATGTTCCCATTTTTGAAGTTCCGTGCAGCCCGAGAATACGGGCTAATATGAAATGATGAATTACGCGATTACGCTTACCCAGTGGCATCGGCAGATCCCAATTTGGAGGATATCGAGGCATCAAATACATCGGGTAGCAGTTGTGTCGGAGTAGATGATTCAAACTCAGACATCACAGACTGCAGTATCTAGAACGACACACTTTCCATGCACATGTACACTACACAGCTGATCAATCTTGAACATACATACTAGAGAACAAGGTAAAAAAAATGAAACTGACACAGGGGTAACAAAAAAGGTTTACCCATTTAATTGGATAAACTATGGAATGATGTTTGCTCTTTGGAAACAATTAACAATGACAAGTTAGCAACAAACAAAGCAACAAATTATGGCGAAAAAACATCAGAAGCATCAGTTCAGACTATTTTTTGTGAGAGTAGAGTTCCACAATAACGGACTATCGAGTAACGAAACACATAAGTATCGGTAAAACCGAAACGTACCTGCATGTTCGAAGCAGATCCAAAGAAGTCTTCTGCTTTATCAGAGTCCCTCGCCGAATTGCTATTATCTGACAAATCGGTCTTGTTCCACTCCGCATATTTGCTTACTTTGGACACCAAGCTTTCCCATTCCGCATTATCCTATGAGAGAGATCGATAAACAAGGGAAGGTCAACCACAACAAAAAGTTCGTAATAAATAAGGATAATAACAAGGAGTGCATCAAACTATACGACGCCGATGAAGAGAAATACGCGAAATATTGAATAAAACATAAAACTACCCCATAAATGTGAAAATATTACCCGTACCTCCACGCCTTCACCAATTGCATATCACCACCCCCACCATACGGGGTTTTATCATTCAACAACTCCACCATGGGGCAGTGAGAGAGAGAGTGGCAAAGCAAACCTTTAAGTAGGGTTTAGTTCGGTCCTTATTGGGTCCTTCCTCTGCGACGGAAATCAGCTGATCAGCGAGATTCGCGTAGAAAGACCGGATATTCACTAGGGACAGCAGTGGCAGTGTACAAATTGGATCGATATTTCGGCATAATAAGGTCACCAGATTCATCTCCTGAATCACGTTAATTAACAACACAGAATACAAGAAGCACGTATCTTACAGATTTTTTTCAGTGAATGATATGAAATCAACCATTACCATATAAAAGTTCACGCAACGAAATAAACCATTTGAAACTTACGTGATTTCCAGCGGACAACCGAGCGCAACGTTAAAAAAAGGTGCAATTCAATCAAGCAGATACAAAATGTAACTTCAATCTTCAAACCAAACCAGTACCAGTCTATTTGTCAATTTACCTTGAAGAAATATCCAAGTAAAGGACTCTCTTCGCTGCTGATCGTGCATAAGACGTATAAGACTAGTTTCTGCAAAAGCTTATGCAGAACAGAAAGACCAGGGTTGACAGTTGCGAGGTCGAACAGCTGAAGTAATATTTATTTGAATTCCTTTTACTTTTCATTAAAGGAGGAGGCTCACGAGAATTAAGCGCTCAATTACTTCCATTTTATCGAAAGAACACGGTAAATAATAAAATAATCAGCAAGAACATGCATAACAAACCGTGGAAATACACGTGAAAGGAAATATTTCATTCAAAGAAAGGATGTTAAATAAAAAAAACTACCACAGTTAACAGCAATTTTTGGGGGGCCAGTGGTGGATACTAAATCACAGCCAAAAATAGCCTCCGTGTAAATAACTGGGCTATCCCGGGCTGCATGGTGCCGAAAATAGTGCGCGCGACCCGCGCAGGCTATAAATCAATGCGCAAAATTACGCATCAACCATCTCCGGATTGGTTTTGACCATCTCCGGAGGCAAATGCAAATATATAGATTTGGGTGAAACGTATCAGTGGTAATTTACGGTTCGACTCTCAACTAATGGGGTTTGCAAGTATGCCCGATTTTCCTTGCAAGTATCGAAAAATTTACCGTATCTTGGCACTATACGAGCATATCTACAGGCAGTTTTTACGACCGATCGCCACGGGACCAATTGTTCAACAAAAAATGTCTTTGATGGCGGATTTTCTATAGTGCGGATGTGTCAAAATTACGGTAAAAGTGTGTAAAAAGCACACGATTTTGCGAATTGATACTTGCAAGGAAAACTCGCGGTTTTTGGCATACTTGCAAACCCCATAAGCGACCATCTCCGAAATTACGCATGGAAATTATAGCCTGCCCGCCTGTGTACATTGTAATTGTAGTGCAAAAGTAGCAAAAAAAAGGCTTACTGTTATGCACACTGCGTACATATTCGCTTTTTACTGGTGTCTTTAAAATCATACGGTAGTTTTTTTTATCTAACATCCTTTCTTTGAATTAAATATTTCCTTTAGCGTGCATTTATATGCTTTGTTATGCATGTTATTGCTGATTATTTACCGTGTTCTTTCGATAAAACGAAAGTAATTGAGCACTTAATTCTCGTGAGCCTCCTCCTTTAACCAACATATGTAATTAGATGATTACCGTTTTGTTGAATTATTCTATTTAGTTCAAGCTGACAGCTAACTGCTTTGCATGGAACGGTATGAAACCAACCATAGTTCCCCAATAAAAAGGAAACTGTTAAACAGTACAATTGGTCTTTTGATAACAGAGATGCAAATAAAAAAGTGCCAATAGCAAGAAAATAATAAAAGAAAATACGATGGTAAAAAACGAAATAATGAACAAAAAAAACCAACTCTACTGAGATCATGTTCCTTGAAAGCATTGTAAAGTGTCTCATGTGTAGGCAAGTACATGGTGTCACACAATTGGACAAGCAACTGAAGTACTGAAAGCCAGCTGTCCCCTCTTTCGTCGATCTAGAAATTCAATAAAGATAGTGTAATTGTATAATACAGCAGAAGTACTCCTGGCCTGGAACTTGGAACAGATCTGTGATTAGAGCCAGATCCCACAAGGCATGCAAAGCCAAATGAAACGTAAACAAAAATCGCCTGTAATTCGTCGATAACCAATCGAAGTAGATGACCGGCATTTTCCACGACCACTGTTTCTACAACTCGAAGACTGTCTGGTTGCCAAACCTAAAAAAGGAAGCATGATAGTCTGGCTAATTCACGAAATAGTTTAATACACTCACATATATATATATATACCAGCCGTTCGAAGAGCCCTACGGGCTCTTCTCCGACTGGAGGAATCGGCCTTCGGCCGATTGTTACCCTATGAAAAAAAGGAATTCCTACAACGTTCATTTACGTTTGTGTGGAAACGTATAATGTGGCTCGGGTCTTCAAGGTTTTTGCAAATCATGCAAATTTGCTATTGCACTTGCTCTTCTATCTCCTATACGATCGCTTCCAATAAGTTAGCATAGCTCAACTGGTAGAGCGTTGGACTGTGAATCGAGAGGTTGTGTGCTACTGTGGGTTCGAATCTCGCCAGAGGCGAAGATTTTGTATGCTCTTTCGATCGAAGAATTTTCTTTATGAACAGCTTTCGTTGTGCACATAAAAACAAACCCGTGACAAACTCTTCTCCTTTATATAATAAGATATATATATATATATATAAAATCATTCACTAATGTAACGCAAACTCCAACAAACGCACGTCAAGGGTAAATGCTAAAAAACTACTGAGATTTTTTCTAAATGTTGAACAAAGGATTGTTTATGACGAAGAGTCACCCTCATTAGAATATATTTTTCAAACGGATGTAAATAAGAGATTTTTTTTGTGTTGTAATTTCGGAGATGGTCGCTTAATTGACAGTCGAACCGTAAAATACCACTGATACGTTTGACCCAAATCTATATATTTGCATTTGCCTCCGGAGATGGTCAAAGCCAATCCGGAGATGGTTGATGCGTAATTTTACACATAGATTTATAGCCTGGCGTAAACATAAAATAAAAAGACCTCATGTCCATCCAGCTCATTCGAATTTTCTGCCAAAATTGAAACCCAATTTGTCCTAAAATAATAAAAATGTATTACAACACAAAGCTGCGTACCGAAACATATAACAAAATAACTGACATCATGTCCCTAGTCCCTTGTACATATGGAACTTGATTTTGAAGATAACCCTAATGTGTGAAGACGATTATGCGAACCATAACGACCAAAAGCTAGAGAATTCCCACTAAATATGTAACGAACTCGACTATTCAACACAAGATAGTTGACCAGTGTGGATATGAAATATATGGGTACTCTACTCTACTCAATAACGAATAACAATAACAGACCTTTCCACTGACAACTGATGAGAGGGACAATGAGGGACGAAATTAGTTTCGATAAGTGTGATTAGAATCTGGCAGACGTTCGACACGACGCTCTCACACACCCCATCGCACGTACCGAGCTGAAAGAAACTAAAATAAGGTTAAAAATGCAAAGAATATCCGAAATCCTAAGTGGATGTGGAGGTAATTGATGAGATAACTGATGCACAGATCGTATGTGGGCCACTTAGTGTGGACGACATAACGAGTTACGAGTTACCTTGAGAAGTTTCCCGATGAGCTGTTCTATCGTCTCCCGCGTTTGCATTTTTTCAAGTAAGGGATCGTATTTCTCTTCAGATGAGTATAAGACATCTCTAGAAGAAAAAACTATATGGAACAATGGAACATATAACTGAATGTAAAACGTAGCCGGTACGTACCAACTACATCGCGGAATGCGTTCGAGTATGCGCATACATAGAAAATATATTGGGGAAAACTTTTGGGTTTGATATAAACCATGCTTTTCAGGTACGAACACCCAGAATGTGTTTGGATTGGATTTTCATTGGGAACATCATAAAAAATACGTACACATCAATCATACATGACTGTTCTAAAAATCAAAAGCAATTTAAAGGGTCAAACAAAATTGCGGGCCAGAGACGCCGTTTTCACCAACATTTACTACTGTCAAAAAGGGTACTTCAGTCAAAAGCTAAAGCGCGCGGTACTTACGGTTTCACCAACATTTACTTCTGCCAAAAAGGTACTTTGGCACTTAGGTTAAGGACCTTTTTGACAGAAGTACGCCTATCGCACGGGAGGCGTACTTGGACCAAAAAGGTGGAAGCATCCCGGTACTTCAGTATTTTCATTGTTTACAAGGTTGGCAAATTGACAAATCCCGTGCTTATATGTTGTTGGTGGAATCCATCAAAAAGCGTGTTGCAGCGTACTTCAGTCATAACGTTACTTAAAGCGAAATGGTACGCACTATCTTTCAACAAATTTCCTGCAAATAGTTGGTCGCCACCGGGGATCGAACCCGGGATCAACCGCGCCAAAAGCTAGAGCACAACCACTTAGCTATGCCTCCATTGTAATCGTGCCGTAGGCGCGGCTGACAATGGTCGTCACGATCACTGTAGTGGATTAACTACCATGTAACACTACGTCTAAATCCAATCGAAAATTGTGGGGGGGGGGGGGGTCATTGTACGATCCATAATGTATGGAAATCGTACGGATCCAATTTTTTCTATACAAAATTCAAAAAAAAAAAAATTTTTGCGTTTTTTTTTTTTTTTTTTTTTTTTTTTTTTTTTTTTTTTTTTTTTTTTTTTTTTATTTAAAAGAAGTTAATCTTCTTTTAACTAAAAAACCCCAAACTGGGTACCATTTCGCTTTAACCTAAGTACCTTGTTGATGGTCAAAAATGTATGAAGTAAATGTTGGTGAAAACGGCCTCAGGCACACGTCAACGTTCATTTCCATTTGCATTTCTGTCGTCTTCGAACTTATTTATTTGTGTGACAACAGTAATTTACGTTCGTAATTAAGGGTTCGGGATAGCGAATTCCTAACAAAAAAAGTTTCAAATGTAGTTCGGGATTGGCCAGTCGGTGTCGGATATTTAATTGCTCTCCCATACGATACTGTGCAGGTGCAGACCATTTATATTCCTCAACCGCCAAAAATATGACACCGAATATTGTTGCATATTTCTAATATAAATGGTCCTGTGCCAAATGCCTGCTTCCCACGGACATACTGTGGAGAGCCAATCGTTCGGCCAACAATCCCGAACTACTTTCGAAACTTTGTTTGTAGTATTGCACGTGGTTTGTGAAGCGCATTGCGCATGCTTGCATCACGATGTATTTTATGCAAAAATGAACATGAAACATAATCTGTACATACTGATATATAATTTTCAAAGCACACGTCATGATTTACACACCAACAATGTGACATCAAGATCAGCACAAGCCACGTGCAATACCCCCTTATTGTTAGTGTGAAGGCATACGTCAACTCGTATATGAAAAACACTACACTACATAATGAAAAGACACACCTCAGTATTTTGACAAGTTCAGTCCACAAGTATCCAACATTGTCGTGAGCAGCAGACGGAAAGGACGGATCAAGAAGGGAGATGGATCCTTCCAATAGGCCGTTGTCAACATACCACTAAATAAACATCATACATATAGAAAATCTTATTATATAAAAGAGTAACTGTACCGTAATTTCATACCGATGTGCGTTACGGAAATGCAAATTTTCGACAATAGTTCCGCGTGTTCGGGTATAAAAAGAGTTTCGCAGCTCAATATCGAATCGAAGTATGCATATTCAATTGTTTCCTATTATGTGAATTTCTTATGATACGTTTGAAACGTTGTATATAAGTATGCCCATGCCATGCTAAACCAATCATATTTCCATGTAAGTCGCCTCAGGCGGCGTGAGCCGACTGGTATTGAACAACGCGCATAAAGAATTTGCGAAGAAAAATAGACTAGAAAAGGATTGACCTGCCGAATTTTCTGTGCAATTGTGTTATCATACGAGATTGAGACAAGTCTAAACACCAATTCCGACACAGCACTGAATTGTAAATTCTCCAGACAACGCTCCACAAAGCGACCCGAATCCAGTACTTCCAGCATCTCAAACAAGGAATTATGAAGGCAAGCTATGTCGAATCGACATTGCGCACTCGTAACATAGTGACAAATCACACATAAAGGAAAGAAACCATACCTTTTCAGGATGTTTCGAAAGCAATTGGCAAACAATTTTCATGTAGAAAGAAGCCACAAGGTGGTTGACAGCACATCTTTCATCCATAAATTCGGATATCACAGCGAGTACAGGTTCGCTATAATCACTTCACATGTAGAATAATTTGTAACAAGCTTGATGAGCCTACTTTATAGATGTCCATGCGGAAGTTACGTGACGAAAAACAACCGCGTTTCACATTCCCAAAAAGCAGAAAACAATTGCTGTGAAATACCTGCTCATAACAGCATCGCCGATTTCATCACTGTTTAATGAAAGAAGTTCGCAGCACAAATGCGAATATCTAAAACAAAAGCTACAACTACCATTTCCTTCGCTTCACCTTTTATTTTTGTAAATATATTTTCACCGAGGGGTTCTCTTTCTCTAGTCCTCATGCAATAAATCATGGAAGTATTCTTGCAGTGGCGGCTTTTATGACAAGCAATCAATAGAGCAACACGAAAAGAAAATATAAGCACCTGTACTGTCTCTGTAACGGCAATGAGGAATCAATGGCAGGTCGGAGAACACTATTCATCATTTCAATTAGAACATCTTCCCGAGTAACACTAAACAATATTTAAATAACGAGTTACGAGCAAGTTTTTTATTACGTTCAGCGCTAAAAGTATTTAGAATAGGACAAGCATTTGTCTCACTTCACCACGAAATCATTCGTTTCTCTCGAAAAATCAGAAACTTACTAGTTTAGCAGTTTTTCATTGCTGTTTCGAACCTCCTGTAATACATAAGGATCGTCGAGTAATTCTCTGAGGTTCACATGTTCAGCAGACAACAGTGCATCTATAGCGGACTCTTCTGTTGGTTTGATTTGCCAAAACATCTAACCTGGAATACATCAAATGGTAAATATTAACAATGATACATGACAAGAGAAAAAGGCAACAAAGCGAGAATTGTAGTTCATTTTGGCTGCTAAACAGCAGTTTCGACGCTCCATGTAGGGGATCGAGCTCACTATGCGTTCTAAAAGAATCAGCGGCGCGATCAAAAATGCAATGCACTCAGGGCGCGTTTGGGATTGACCGAAAAGAAAGTCTCTTCTTGTCTGGTGTCTCTCACACCAGCAGCATATTTCAGTTTTGAAACACTTCCTTTCGTCCATCCCGAACGAGATGTTTTAATTTCTTTTCTTTCTTTTCGCAATCCCGAACGCGCCCTCAATATGTAAAACCGATGGACAAAAAAAAGAAAGAGAGGAAACGGATAGCAAAAGGAAAACTTGATTCGAACACTGGGACAAATCCGCCTGAAGAAACCCGCGAAAACGCCGTGAAAACGCCATGGTGAGATGCACCCAACGCCAGGGTGGCGTTTTCTAGGCGTTATCATGGCAAATTTTTGCCGTGCCCAACGCCAAGGTGGCATTTTCTTGGCGTTTAAACGGAAAATCACAACAATAAGATAGTGCTTATGGCTTGCAATGCATGTATTTTATTTAATACAGCTTTGCAAGACACAAGCACTTTACAGGAATCGAACCTGCCGACAAGCACACTGACTCGGATTACTAGTCCGCTGCTTAGACCACTCGGCCAAATCGCACATGCGTGGGGGATTGGAAAAGAGAGAGAGGACTGTCCGCCGGCCGCCTTTCGTCAAATTGCTGCTCCCGTTGCCTCGAAAACGCCGGGGTGGATTTTTCATGGCAAAAATTAAGCGCGGCGTTTTTCAGGCAACGGGAGAGAGGCGCGGCGTTTTTCAGGCGGATTCCCCCTGTGAAACGACGCGCGCCGCGCGGCCCGGCGCGCGCGGATCAGATAATGTACGTCGAATACAAATGACGAAAAACTGGGCGTGGCCTGTGTATTTTTTGGAGAAGACGTTTTATTTATGGGGTCTCGATGTATGGCAAAAATTGCCGATTTTTGCTTCCAAGTATGGCTTTAATTACCGTAGATTGGCACTACACGAGAACAACTACAGGCCGCCAAAAAATGGTCCTGCGGCGGTAGCCCCAGGACTATTTTTTTCGAGCGTGCATAAACCGTGCATTTTCGCCTCCTCTAGTATTATCAATGGTGCATTTTCTAACTTTCAAAGGGGTATGCAAAATCGTACAAGCGATGCACAATTGATACTTGGAAGCAAAATGCGCTGTTTTTGCCATACATCGAGACCCCATTAGACGTGCCTTTATGGGGTCTCGATGTATTATCGAAGTATGCATATTCAATTGTTTCCTATTATGTGAATTTCTTATGATACGTTTGAAGCTTTGTGTATAAGTATGCCGATGCTAAACCAATCATTTCCATGTAAGTCGACTCAGGCGGCGTGAGCCGTCTGGTAATAAGATAACTAAAATGCAAATTTGATACCGCAGCTGGAACTAAATAAAGAAAATATAGAGTAATGGGGTCTCGATTTATGGCAAAAACAGCGCATTTTGCTTCCAAGTATCAAATGTGCATCTCGTGTATGATTTTGCATACACCTTTGAAAGTTAGAAAATGCACCATTGATAATACCAGAGGAGGCGAAAATGTAGTTTATGCACGCTCGCAAAAAAATAGTCTTGTGGCGACCGCCGCGGGACCATTTTTTGGCGGCCTGTAGTTGTTCTCGCGTAGTGCCAATCTACGGTAATTTATGGGGTTTGCAAGTATGCCCGATTTTCCTTGCAAGTATCGAAAAATTTACCGTATCTTGGCACTACACGAGCATATCTACAGGCAGTTTTTACGACCGATCGCCACGGGACCAATTGTTCAACAAAAAATGTCTTTGATTGCGGATTTTCTATAGTGCGGATGTGTGACAATTACGGTAAAAGTGTGTAAAAAGCACACGATTTTGCGAATTGATACTTGCAAGGAAAACTCGCGGTTTTTGGCATACTTGCAAACCCCATAAAGCCATACTTGGAAGCAAAATCCGGCATACATCGAGTCCCCATAAAAGCAACGAACGCATTGAATTATGTCCCGCCCTTTTCCGCAAAATTTTGATATGAAAAAGGCGGAGACAACATCCGCGCGTTCGTTGCGGTTCTGCACCATCTTGCCGGTGCATTATTTATGACGAATTGGCTTTGCTTCTTTTTTATCTGATTGTTCAGCCTTGGCCGAAGTAAAAGGTTACGAAATATTTAGGGAAAAAGGCCTTCTAATTGTGTATGACGCTAGGTTTGAAGCGCTAAATGAAAGTAGGTAAATATGAATATGGGGTCTACGACTCACGGACAGAGACCAATCTTTTTGGACCCACCATGAGAATGAATTGAGTCCCATATAAGTCAAATTTTTCGCAGCAACGCAACTATAAAAAAAATAGCACCAATCAATTTTCATTCCGGCTCAATCAACAGAACCGCCACGAATATTGTCGAGCTTCAACTTAACGTTAGTTTTTTCGGCAATAGAAACTGTGACGAAATATTCTCGTCGTTTAGCTTTAACAATTCGAAGTTTAAATGAGTTTATTAAGCAAAACAATTACGAAGATTTGAATAAAAAATTACAGACGTCTTACATAGGAAATGGAAAACACCAAAAAAACACGGAACATGACCATCGAAAAACCCGCTCATGATCCGTGTTTTTTTCGAACATAATCGACGATTTTCTTATGTATTATTTTTCAGATTTTAGTAAAAACCCGTGTTTTTTTGGTGCAAACACCAAATAAGCACGGAACTTGGTCGAAAAAAACACGGATCATCAGTGATCGGTGTTTATTTGGAGCATGTTCGGGTTTTTCGTTGTGTTTTTTTCACAAAACCCGTGTTTTTTTCGTGTTTCCGTTTTCCTGTGAAACATTTTGGACGGATGGGAAATCTTTGTCCTGCAAGATGTTCGAGGGAGGGGCGTCCCGGCTTTTGTGCATATGACCAGAGCATTCGCCCATGCGCAGGGAGATTTTACCGTGAGGGGAGAGTCCGGACAAGTTGTTAGTGATCAAAAGATGTGCCAAATGGAAACACACGGTCAGTGAGTCATATGGATAAATAACACACAATTCAATGAGATCAACAAGGTGGCAGTCTGAGGACAAAAAAACTGAAACTAATAAAAAAATTAAAGCAAGAACATAAACCGGTAGAATGGCAAGCACTTTGTAAACGTTGAGAGGAAAGAAAGTACTGATCAAATGGCATATTTTTGGCATTGGTTTTACTTACGACTAGGGGCATACAAAACAGTACAAATATAGTAAGCTATACAGCACATAAATCAGTTGTAAAGTTGTTAAATCAAAATGTATGAAAAATTGGTGTCAAAATGTAATGCTGCGATAAGTACAAAAGACCTGTTCAACAGCAATATTACAAAGAAAGGTCTAGTAACACTAAAATAAAGATGCGCTAATGGTATACTAAAAAGAAACAGTAACAAACGTTTTTTTTCTGATTTAATCTTTTTCTCACTTAAATGATCGCAGTCACTCCAAAATCATCATTTTGCTTCGAGTTTACTTGAATTTAGAAAAGAATAAAGAAAAATACTTTACCAACACCGAATAATTTGAATTCCAACTCAAGGGGTGAACAAGTAGAAAAGTAGTTCTACTTAACTACCGCGGGATTATGAAACGTGTAGTGATATGCCTGCAGACCTTTGCAGTATATGTAAAGATATAATATGCAGATATTTGCCGAAATAATTTACATACTCCCGATCGGGAAGCAGCTGTATGAACACGTTTCGTGATCCTGCGGTAGCTAAGTAGAACTACTTTTCTACTTGTTCACTCCCTGAGTTGGAATTCAAATTATTCGGTTTTGGTAAAGTATTTGTCTCTATTCTTTACTAAATACAAGTAAACTCGAAGAAAAACGACGGTTTTGTAGTGACTGCGATCCTTTAATCGACACATAAATGTGTGTTCGAAATGATGCTAAATTATGATGCACAACAATACAAAACAAAACTACAAAATTAAACACAATAGAATATGTATATCAAGTGAACAATCAAACCAAATTTCCAAATAATATAAGGCAAGAAATTGAGTTTGGTAGATTCGTAATTAAGGAACAAAAAAAAACAATTTCCCGACAAGTATTATGTAACCCCCAATTACATCACCGTGCCATATCCAACCACATCATTGTACCGAGCTGGCTTTTAAAATGCAACAATGTGGAATATCCAAATTATCCTATGCGTGCCTGGTGACTTTCTTTTGAGTTTTGAGTGGTAGAATCAGCAGCTAATTAAGAAAATCATAAATGTTTCCAAAAGAAGAGTTGTGTCGGGAAATTCACTGAATTGAAAATCACTGTTTCTGGATGGAAGAGCCATTCTTTGACGGCCTCTAGGACATCTCCTCCTTGGAATTTCCACACTCTTCGTCCTTGATCTCCTGAGTGGCCCGTATCTATATGTGCAGCATAAATATATTACAGTTCCAGTACACGCTAATTTTCCCAGATCAGATTCTCTATGATATTTTCGGATATCAACGATAAAATATCATAGAGAATCTGATCTGACAATAAGAATACGATGTCATATTTTGGTGGATATCTGTGGCCGAAAGCACAAATGGAAGCACGCTCCCAGCCTCCCAGTGGGAGGTGAGAGAAAGAAACAGAATGATCACGGAATCAACCAGACGTTGGGACAAGTTCTCCCAACCGGGAAGGCTCCCAATGTTCGTGCATACGCCATTGGAAACTCAGCCTACCTTGCCTTCGTGGGAGTTGAGGGGCAAAGTCTCAGCTCCTGACTGCACGAAATACGAAATACACCGATCGATGCGTTCCTGTTGAATTGGAAAGCATTCTCTAGCCAGTGATCGCCATTCTGCTTCGATCTCGATGGTTCTGCAAGGAAACAAATAACTATACAGTATATGATAAGAGTCGTATATCCTGTGGGACACCAGACACATGAAAGACTACGGTACACTGAATGCGGGCATTTAGAATTTGGAGAGTGAAACTCCGTGTGCAAATTTTAAGGCTGCTCCAAATATAGTACAGTCATATATCGAAGCGCTCATGGTGCAAATTTGTGTGGAGATAACCAACATTGAGAAGACTACTACCAACCTATTGGGAATTATTTGCGCCTTTCCACTGTGTTTTCGGTAGATGTGCGTGCGCAGATTGAAAGAGTTTGCACTACTCTGCAGACACTCCGAGCACTTGTACGGTTCCTGAACTTTGAAATAGCATTGTACAACAAAAAATAAATCCCCATACATACTTTGGAGCCTTTTTTGCGTTTCTGAGTGAGTCTATTATAAAAAAATGTCTGATTGGACAGAATGATGATATATATACGGCAGTGGCACACTGGGTGTCGCAATTTAATTGATACTTTTTCTGTAATTTTGCAACACGACATATGAATAATGGGATCTCCAAGAATGTATGCTTAAACTTTACCGTATCTTGGAGTTACACGAGAATGTTTTCCATAATTTTCATATTAAAGCGAATGTCAAGCCTGATTCACAGATATTCTATAACACGCTGTCACAAAATACCGTAGTTTAAAAAAGTGTTGCTCTCTTCCCATGGACCTGTTCACTTTAGATTTTCGTAAACCTAGATTTTTGTAAATCAATAGTATACAGAGCCTTGCATGTAGTTGACGTAATCCTAAGCCTATGCACGTTTAGTTCCAAAATATGGTAGATTTGAGAGATACATGCACGTTTTTTGGCATACTTGGAGACCCCCATACACTCAGAAGCGATGAGTTGCGTGCCGCACCATTTGCGGGACACAAAATGCGCGCCGCAACGAAATGGGACACAAAATGCGCGCCGCAACGAAATGGGACACAAAATGCGCGCCGCAACGAAATGGGACACAAAATGCGCGCCGCAACGAAATGGAACACAAAATGCGCGCCTAAACGAAATGCGGGAAACTCTTTTACGTGGTTCGCGCAAGTTGCGCGCTCCGCACCATTTCGGCACATTTTCGGCAGCTTTTTGAAAGCGCTTAAAGAATCCGCCGTAGCTGCATTTGTTGTTGTACTGTTGTTTTTCCGCATGAACAGGCATCACATGTGTTTTACACTCTGGTTTCTTTTTGCATATTCAGCGACCTTTCTCGCACCGTTTCCGCAACGCTTTGGGGGTGTTTCCCGCAACAGCTCGGGGGCGTTTCCCGCACTAAAACGGCAAACAAAGTCGGTGAAAAACGCGTTCCGCGCGCATCAAATTCTTTTGCGGGAAACACCTCCAAACTGTTGCGGCGTGCAAATCTTGAGTTTCGTTGTAAACGTTACAGTAAAGAATATAGAAACCTGCGATGCATGGGTCATGATATGCCGGAAAAGACTGCGAGTCTGCTGCATGATTATCTTGCTTGAGCACTTCTGAAAGAAACACACTACAAAAATAAGTGTGAATTGTGAATTACACTACAGTATACGTATTTACGAATACAAATTACAGTATACATAGATAGTACCGACAATTTTACATGTGTGCAACAATTAGGTATGTGTAAAATATGCGACAATTAACCATTCATGCTAGTGTATATTACTTGAAAATTTAATAATTGAAAATATTTTGTATGGAATTCGAATCCTACTACTGACCGAACTGTCATGGCAGTGACTGAACTCATACAACTTTTTTCAAGAGGATTAAAGGGATAGGTTCACCTCAAATTGCATCTTTTTTTATAATTTCTATTGATAGTATGACCTATAACGGTCGAAATGCGAAAATTGCAGTAAATTTTCTTTGCTCCTCGAGCCAGGATCAAGCTCAAAAGCTAAGCTACCCGGCTTTATAAAACAACTGACGTACCGCAGCCGTAGTTAAGCGGTATGCACGGACCTTATATTCACCCTCTGTCTATCACAACAATCTCTGCACCTCTAGCCTTGTCACGCCTTGTCACGGCCTACCGTCTGACGTCGGCTGTGGTACGCCAGTTGTTTTATAAAGTCGAGGTAGCTTAGCTTTTGAGCTTGATCCTGACTCGAGGAGCAAAGGAAATTTACTGCAATTTTCGCATTTTGACCGTCGTAGGTCATACTATCAATAGAAATTATAAAAAAAGTGCAATTCGAGGTGAACCTATCCCTTTAAGATTATGGCCATTCAATTGTTACGGCATATATTTCATCTTATTGATGCACACATTTTTAATGTGTTAATAAATATAATACTTGCCATGCATTCGACCACAGGTCCTTTCCTCTTCGACCCTGACATCTCTCCTTCTCCATCAACAGTTGTATTCAAATCGTCATCATACTGCGACATTATACTCTGAAAAAATATGACGATTTTTTGGTACCGTCGTTTTTCTCGTGCAATTAGCTTAACTATCTATCTACATGGACGTGAAAACTGGCAGAACACGTAGTGAGCGAATACGCGATATTGTTCGCGCACCGGTGGCACACAAGCGACTCCCGCTACTCGCAGCCTTTCTCAGAGAAACAGCCGAGACACAAGCGAGGGGTGGGAGCTCCATGGACCACGAAGCGACTCAGATTTGTAAGTCTTACCTCTCTTCTTTCCGTTAGGGATAGCGGAGCGCCAAACATCGGGTTTTGTGCAAAGGGGTTGTTCACTGAAGAAAAATTATAAGCAATATTATACCGATGCGCCAGACAATGTAAAAAAAAAGCCATAACAAACGTTATTATTTAGGCTTGTTTGGGCTTCGTAATGAATACGCTCAAATAATGGGATTTAAGTTGTTAAAACTGAAGTGTCATTTACGATAACAGTTACAAATTATCAATTTTGTCATGTACCTGCAAGGCCTCCGAGTCCAAAAACTCGGCTTAATAGAAGGGGGGCATTCTCAATGGCGTCCGGGAGACACGGACTCTCTAGCTGGTTCTCATCCTGAATTTGAAACTTTGTAAGGAAAATTAAATTCACATCTTACGCACAAACCAATGCACACAGGTCAGGCTAGGCCTCGAAAATTCAAGGTATATAAACGATTACAGTAGTCTCTCTCTCCATACACACACGCTCACATACACACACATATGCGCACAAACCGTTGGCGTATTGAGGAATAAAGATTCTTCCTTCACATCAGTCATTTGGAATTTCGGATCAGACATCAACCCGTTGAGCACAAGTCCCAGATTCGAATCAGGAGATGGTGCCGAGTTCGACGATAGTGATGAAGCAGGTAGGCATGCAGAGGAAGTGGGTGAAGATGGTGATGCATCCTAGAAGCATATTTTAATAAGTTAGAGTAAACTTGAGATCAGTTTGTTACTTACTCTACCTCAAGAGTAAACTTGAGATCAGTTTGTTACTTACTCTACCTCATCACTTTCCATCATTTCACACACCGAATTCATCAGAATACCAAAAAAAAATCACATAATCAGAGTTGTAAGTTGTATCAAATAGACTTTTCAATTAAAAAAGGAGATAAGGACGTCAAAGGAGTCAAACAACAAACTCGTTTCCTTTTCCTATTGTTTGCCACGGCCTCTCGATCACGAGCGGAAGATTCACTGGCAACCTTGCATATCAATGAATTTTGAAGGTCTTTCACGAACGATATCTCAGAACAGCCACCCACCATCTGAAAGATGTTTTATTATCTTATTTCTATCAACGGGGGGGGGGGGGTTATCTGTTAGTTCGCATTATTAGTACTCTTTTGGCATATCGCATATGTAACTCTCAACCTTGGAAATGTTAGTCAGCAAAGAGTTAGAGGGGTCAGGCTCACCAGAGAGCACCTATGCTACAAATTTCTCGTACAGTGCGCACTCAACGCTAGACGAGTTTTGGCGAAAACTACCAACGGAAAGTTACCGCAGTTGACTAAAAATTGAATTTTGGTTATATGTTGCAGGTGAAACTTATCCCTTTCTATGTTTTTCTATGTGGCTACGGTATGTTCCCGGTGGTAGTTTTTGCCAAATAACTGGGCGAATTGTACGTTTCATGCTTGACGAATTACATGGATATGCTCGCATTTTGCAGCCGCACAATCTGAGTATTTTCGAGCCACATGAACATGACATTCTCGTGAGCCTGACCCTTTAATTTCTCTTCGCAATCTTTAGTAAAAAGATTGTAAGCGAACGAGAAACTAAACCATTGGTCTAAAAGAAAAAGTTACGGTAACTTCATCCAAAACATTTTACAGTATGGCTCTGGCGTGTCATAAATTCTCCCGTTTCTGTATCAGAAAACACAGATATTATTTTTGCTGTACCCTCTAACTCTAATGTATAAAGTATAAAGAATATCTTCAGTCTACAGTGTACACTCACTAGACAGTTCTGTTATACAGAATAACACAATGTGCTTTACTTGTTCCCCAACAGTCATCCTATGTATATCTTTTACAACTCCCGCACCTCTCGTTCTCCGCTCACACACTCTCTCTTCCTCCTCCCCTTGCTCTCTTTCTCTATATCTCTTAAACCTTTCACATATAGGTTTTAGACCAGATGCAGTGTAAAGTGAACCACTGCGGACGCTGCGGACCACGGGCACATAGTCTAGGGGGCCAAGCCATCGATCGGAAAATCTGACGTCCACAATATGTACATTCTTGGGGCAAGTGAAAGGACCATATCATATGAGTGTTCAGTGATTATCACAATGTAGTTCAATATCAGAGACTAATCATTCACAATTTGTTCAGAAAGCCTACCAATGCTGAGTAAATTTGCATAATATCGGCGCCAGGCGTGAGAACGCCGATCACAAACTTTGGATGTGAAGACGACATCTGAAAATACAATCATTCATACATACGATACTATAGACAATGAATAAACCCGTGATCGGACAATAAATGTACAATTGAGACTGCATAGGTGAAACAGTTATGTTACTGACAGTACTGACATTCATTGTGCATGATATGATACGAAGAATAAAGTATGGAAATGCTACATTATCTTAACTACAGTATAGGACTACCGCACACTCTACTACTGGAATTGGCAAATGACTGGATGGGAGGTTCTCCAATAACCAAATGTCAATACGTGGATACACGACCGTGCAAGACATTAGTATTCGATAGAGTGAGGCGTGGGATAAAACGGCAATGCAGGCCCGATATAGTCACATGATGGCTGCACGATCATCATTCGATATAGTGTATAAGGGTTAGTCAAGGGCTCAAAAATAGTTAAATGATTATCAAAATCAAAGGGTTCGCTTCTCATTTTCTTCAATATCAAATGGCTCGTCCGTTGTTTTTGTAGCGGTTAGTTAAGTGAGGTTGTAAATGACTAATCAGGCAAAGCAAACTCGCTTAGGAACTGCGCGATGTATAAGATACGCTTGACAATTTACGCACGACGGATGGTCGATAGAGGCCAATCCAGTGTGTGAATAGACGGCGCTGAGAATTCGCATAAAACGGAGGGAGGAAACACCCGTTCTTCGGAAATACGGTGCCACAGTTATGTAAATTACGAACGGAATACATTACAACATGAACCAAAAAGTTCTAATGTCGCTTCATCAAAATACCTGGAAAATTTCATTTGGATCGACTACAGTATCCTTACGGCAAACCAGCTCGTAGATTTCGTCTATTTTACAGTGTGCCCCATACGGTATGCAAATTTTTTCGCATTGCACGCCAGGAAACATACTCATTTCCCACATTAAACAAACAATACCTTGATTTATAAAAAAAACAATAGGGAGAGGATACAATTACTTAATTTTTGGAAAGTTTCCATTTTTCAATATACGTGTCATGAAAGCATCAGTGATATTTAAAATTAAAATGACTTCAGAAGGTATCAGGTATCTACGATGAGCTGAGCGCTCCGGGAGGGGCTTAGAAATGGTCGGGAAATGATGCCCGCCCTACGGCGTGTTGGGAGGGGTTGGGAGGACTATGTGTTCACTATCCTTTGGAACAGAGACAGATGGCAGCCTGCATCCAATATATACGAGAGTCTCTACTAGCACAGCCCCACTACTGCAATCGAAGCCCTCCAGGCCAACTAGAATCAGATAGTGCAAGAAAGTGAGAGAGGATAGGATAGTCAGCGTCCAAGGGCCTGGCCGAGGCACAATATAAACCAACGGGTGCCAGAACAAACTAAATATAACTGGAGAGAGAATAATAGAGAAAATAAAGAGAAATATATATATATATATATATATAGAGAGAGAGAGAGAGAGAGAGAGAGAACCTAGTAGCCGGGCAGTGAGCCTGAGAACAGCGCCGACAAACGTCAGCAATGCATATGTTTAGATTATGTGGGAGAATGGCAATATCACCAAACTCAAACAATAAGAGTAGTATAGGTATAGCCATTGACAGTCATCCAGTTAGTAACGAAGATCAAAGTAGGCCGAAAGAAATCGAATTGGTTGACCCGCAATGCATTTAAGAAACAGATGGAGTCAAAACATTCGTCGCAGTACCGACATTAGGGAAAACAGCTGTTCGAGTCACGGCCAAGCCTACATGAGCAGATGCAAGTTCGCGGGGTATAAGACTAATCTACTTTCACTTAGTACTATAAAATAACCCCTTTCGAGAGAGAGAGATAGAGATATAGATAGAGAGAAGAACGCTTTTCGAGAAAGAGAGAGAGAGGTTCAGAGCACTCAAAACATATGCTTAAAGGATCGCAGTCACTACAAAATCGTCGTTTTTCTTCGAGTTTACTTGTATATAGTAAAGAATAGAGACAAATACTTTGCCAAAACCGAATAATTTGAATTCCAACTCAGGGAGTGAACAAGTAGAAAAGTAGTTCTACTTAACTACCGCAGGATCACGAAACGTGTTCATACAGCTGCTTCCCGATCGGGAGTATGCAAATTATTTCGACAAATATCTGCATATTATATCTTTACATATACTGCAAGGGTCTGCAGGCATTACACGTTTCATAATCCCGCGGTAGTTAAGTAGAACTACTTTTCTACTTGTTCACCCCCTTAGTTGGAATTCAAATTATTCGGTTTTGGTAAAGTATTTTTCTTTATTCTTTACTAAACTCAAGTAAACTCGAAGCAAAATGATGATTTTGGAGTGACTGCGATCCTTTAAAGGAGGAGGCTCACGAGAATGAAGTGCTCGAATGGTTTCCTTTTATCGAAAGATGATGGTATTGAGTTCCGAAAGACATGCTTTACAATGCAAAAGCTTTTAACTGGAAGGAGTACATCAATATAAAACTATGAATTCTATCAAAATTTTGGATCGTAAAAAATAGTTGATTTCCATAGTGGGCATGCAAATTTTGTGCTGGCTAGCAAAACGACTTGGAAATTTGCATGTTTAGCTTTGAAGTCTACCTTGCATACGATAGGTTATTTTATTTGACTTCGAGTTCTTAGATTAATTAATTCCTCCAAACTAAAGCGCTGAACCTTATAATACTTGTTTTTTGGAAGATAAACCCATTATCCTTCGATAAAAGGAAACTATTTGAGCACTTCATTCTCGTGAGCCTCCTCCTTTAAACAATATATAAATACGCGTTTCTCTACAATAAAGGTAAAATTGAGCTGTAAATGTCCGGGTTGCAAATTAGGAACCGGGCACCTGCAGGTATAAGGCAGATGGTGCGAGATCGGGTGGTCCCAGCAGTTCACAGACCTCATAATAGTAAAATCTAGAGAAAGTTCAGTAAGTTTTCAATGCATTGCACAGAAACCCATGAGGAATTCATCTTTCTGGGACATTTTTTTATTATTAATCACGATATCACAATCAGTATACTTATTGATCGACTTTCACCTAGTGCTGTGAAGTAACCTATCGAGCGAGAGAGAGAGACCGAGTGAGAGATCCTATTCGAGAGCTTTATGAGTGTTACTTTGAAATGTTAATTAACCCTTGATGCTGATTATGATATCGTGATTCACACTTGTCACATCATCATGTAACAGATCGTTTTTTGTTTCAAAAAAGTGGTGTTCGAGTCTGGTTCAATTTGAAAAGAAGTTAAAGTCCAAGTTAAACTCGTCTTCGAAAGTTAATCCTAGAATATCTCTCCGGGTCACACATTTTCATACAGTAAAAATCGATTAACCAGTCATTTTAATCAGATAACACTGGTGGAATACATTGAATGCGATGATTCATATAAGATTTGAAGGTCTGCTTCTATCTATTCGCGCATTGTAAAGTGGTCAAATGCTAATTTGTGACCACGCCGTGAACATAGCAAGCCGTTGAGGCGAGAGACGGGGAGGGGAATTATACGGTACAAAAATCGAAATGAATTAAATAAATATACACAAGAAAAAGGAGCAAAATTTCAGTGCCGAATACTGGCCTGTCTGCTAATTTTACTCTACATTTCATAGTTTGTTAGGACACAATTGTAAACAGCGGCCCACACTGCAAGAAACTTCTAATTACCTATTACCCGTCGGTACAATTACCGTATCCTGCTGTCTCCGTTCAGTGTCAGAGATCAATGGCAGGTACGAGCTGGATTACATATGATACGAAACCCCCGAACTTCAACACTTCTCTTCGCTGAGTACACCTTTTTTACTACATAACTTCCTTTACTTCTTATTCGCAATTCTTGACAAACCTATCTGGGGACGAATTCTTTTATTCTATTGTGTATTATTTTCGGATTCTATCCCTAGAACTTTTATTGACTCCCGCGCAGCCCAATCTTACTTGAACGTGGGACTCACAAAGGCCAGGTTACTCAACAGATTATTGATTATTCTCTATAGCCACATGGGAAACTAAAAACCCCGATTTCGCCCCGATCAAGTCCCTCAAAAATCGGGCCGTGGTCGGGGCGAAATCAGGGTTTTTCGACAAAAGATCGGGGCGAAATCGTGGTTTTGGGAAATAATCGGGGCGAAATCGGGGTTTTTCGACAAATGATCGGGGCGAAATCGGGGTTTTTTGAAAGAATCGGGGCGAAATCCGGCTTTGTTCCCAACTATGCCCCGATTATTTGTGATCGGGGCGAAATCGGGACGTGCTCGGGCTTTTTGTGGGTTTTTTTTTGAAATAATCGGGGGCGAAATCGGGGTTTTTCGACAAATGATCGGGGCGAAATCGGGGTTTTCACTTTCCTGTGTATGGCTTACTATGTAAGCCTTCCCACTCCTAACAGGCATCCATTATACCCGGGGCTGCTATCGTTGGCTATAAGCGTGAAGTATCGATCCTTGCCTCACTGGGGAGAGGGCTCTTGGGATTAGGACATGGTCTAAGGGAAGGCCAGCTGCTCCGCGAGAGAGCGCATAATACATTGTGCGGGAGAACAGAAACAGAGAAATTGGGCAGGGCTTCAGTTCAGAGTAGACACTTCTGTTATCGGAGGGAGGGGGGCAAAACCGCCAGAGGCCATGTCCTGACACTACTGGCACGGACAGATGGGAAACCCCCCGAATGGACTACTGGTTCCCGAGACCCGTAGGGACGCAGGGAGGGGACAATGTATAGCATAAGGGCGGGAAATGAATAGTACTGTGGTACGCGACTTATCACCACATCATGCTCTTGTACAATAAAATCAGAGAGAAGAACGATCTGTATATGGAGCACGAGTGATACAACCAACCTTCCAAACATAGGAAACTTTCTCCAACTGTAAAATTAGTACATGTATTTTCATGAACACCCTACCTTAACCTCCTTTCACGATCCGATCTCAAATCAGTGCACCGGTCTGTGTAAATTCTCACGCTCGCTCAATTCCATTATAGCATAGCGATGTACCATGAATAAGTCATATAGGTCGATTCTGTTCTCACACAACGCACGCATCTAAATTGAGAAAAAAGAGTTACATTTAGAGGTTTGTTTTCCTGTGCTCTCTTTGAATATGACCGTAGGCAGTTTGCGCATCCACAAACATGTGCAGCTCAAAAATATGCAGAACGAGGAACTTTTCACTACAAAAGTCCAAATTACTCGCGGAAAAACATCCCAGCGCCCTACCGTAGTCACATTTCGAAAATACATTGTTGCACTTTGCACTAAATGGCGTAAGTATCTATACTTTTCGTCGTCAAAAGGCAGAAATGAACATGTGAGTGCGCCGTAGATGTGCCGCATGAGGCAACCCGCCCCCTCTGTGATGTAACCCGGTGCTAGGGACAATCAGTATTGGTTGAGTGAAAAAAAGGTGCGTGTAGCTCAACCGGTGAGTGCTTGCTAGCCATGCAAGTGAGGCGGGTTCGAGTCCACTACGCGCCAAGTTTTTCACAATAGACCAGATTGTTGCCTAGGAGGCAAGAGGGCTAAGTGGGGGCCGAACCGGGCCCCAAGAGTTGTTGGGAATGGTGCACAGTGGATTATGCGGGACCAGGCACTCTTGGGAAGAGGGTAGTAAGTGGATAGAAGCGCCGCATGAGGCAACCCGCCCCCTCTGTGATGTAACCCGGTGCTAGGGAATCAGTATTAGTTGAATGAGAAAAGGTGCGTGTAGCTCAACCGGTGAGTGCGTGCTAGCCATGCAAGTGACGCGGTTTCGAGTCCGCTCCACGCCAAATTTTTCACAGTAGATCAGAGTGTTGCCTAGGGAGCCGGGGTAATTGTAAGTTGCTAAAATATTTTTTTAAACATAATTTTTACCAAGAGTGGTCAATACGGGCTCAGACTCTCAGAACTGTTACGGATGTTGGGATTACCTTTCTTATCGTAACAACAACTACAGTGCGTTTCATAAGTAAAAGAACACCCAAAAAATTTTGTTTTCGGGCTAAAAATGACAGAAAAGCTTCAAACAAGTAATCCCATTGGATTCAGCGCGAAAAACGGGTCCTGTACAGAAAAATTCAGAAAAAAAAATTCAGAATCTCGCCAGAAGGAATGCTTAAACCAAAAGTGTCGTTTTTGCAACCGTTTCATAAGTAAAGGAACACCCGTGAAAATTATAATTTATTTAAAAATTAAAGTGATAAAGAGCTAGATTGCATAAATTAATTATCGGTAGGTCCTTCTTAACCTGCATCAAGGTCAAATTCTCGGTGGCGCTTCGAAGATGCGATTCTGAAGAATTCTGACGTCGCCTGTTCTTCGAGGCGTTTAGAAGACGTTCGATCGTCGAAAAAGTGTGATTTTGTGCGCAGTTTCCACAAAAATATCGCCAAATGAGTTCCGAATGGATTCAAATCTGGACAACATGCCGAAACGCACCACGCGTCCTCCAGATGCTTTAACTTGTAAACTTCTGGGGACGACTGACGTTAATTGACGCATTTACATTCTGAAGAACAATTTCCGGATGCGGAAAACCCAGTATGAACGCTGCAGCGAACATTCTGAGTGTTGGCAGTGTTCATCCGTGTGCCTGGACACTCCAGATGAGAGTAACGTTAGCGTCCCACCCTAGTGGCGCAAGTCATTCTTGGCAATAATGCCAGATTCCTCAAACAGTGCTCCAGATGGTGTTTTCTGTTGAAAGCAACTTCGAATTGAACGTACCGGATAATAAGAAAAGTTCTGACGCAATCTCCACAGGCTACTTCAGTTCTTCGACAGGCTCAGACGATGGAAAAGGATCGGCGATGGTTTGGGGGCCTTCCACCTAACTCCACGCTCATCGTGGCCATATGCACGAACGCACTGGGCGGCTCCCAGGCGTCCCCAGTGGGAGGCTCCCGGTTAGAGGCCGCCTCCCGGTATGCACGAAACTCTGGGAGGTCCCCGGAGGCTCCCGTGGGGACAAATTTCGTACCCGGCCAAAATGGCCGGGGTTTCAACTATTATGACGGATTCTTTGTTGAAATATTCCATATTTTTTACTTAGTAAGCTCATTTATGTTAGCTGGGAACTTAAAACAGTTAAGAAACAAACGCTTTGCTGTCATACGATGTGTTTACGAGGTGATTAATTTTTCTCTCCACATTGATAGTATTTAAAACAATCATTCGAAAACAACGGGTTTAACACACAAAACCCACTCAAACCTCCTTAAATTTATAAGAAATACTATTAAATTCATTTGCCCCGCAACATGTATAAGTAGTTTGGTTTTTACCACATAACTGTCGTTCTTTCCATAAAAAGCCAAAAGAGAAATCCAAACTATGTAGACAAGAGTAAACTTGGTATAATCATAGAATCTTATATTTCCTTTCCTCCTTTTATTCCTTTTACCGAAAAAAAAAACAGAATTCTACACCAAAATCGAGTATAAATTAATAAAATCCAAAAGTGCGCAAGCTTCCCGCACCCGGAGTTTCGTGCATACCGGGAACCATACACCGGGTGGGGACGTCTCTAGCGGGTGCCTCCCGGCTGGAAGTTCCCTGGTCGTTCGTGCATACGGCCACAGATGAGCGTGGAGTTAGGTGGAAGGCCCCCAAACCATCGCCGATCCTTTTCCATCATCTGAGCCTGTCGAAGAACTGAAGTAGCCTGTGGAGATTGCGTCAGAACTTTTCTTATTATCCGGTACGTTCAATTCGAAGTTGCTTTCAACACACCATCTGGAGCACTGTTTGAGGAATCTGGCATTATTGCCAAGAACGACTTGCGCCACTAGGGTGGGACGCTAACGTTACTCTTATCTGGAGTGTCCAGGCACACGGATGAACACAGCCAACACTCAGAATGTTCGCTGCAGCGTTCATACTGGGTTTTCCGCATCCGGAAATTGTTCTTCAGAATGTAAATGCGTCAATTAACGTCAGTCGTCCCCAGAAGTTTACAAGTTAAAGGGAATATGTATGCCCTTTTTGAAGTTAAGCTGTATTAATAGAATGTGTATTCCTCATTAAGGAAACAACAACAAAAATTGCTAAAAGTTTCCCATTTAAAAGAAAATGATTTTCAAAGTTCACCTTTTCCATAGTAAACGCGTTACTTGACCCCCTGGCTTACACGGCAGGTCTGATGGAGCAAAAATTTAGCATGTGTGCATACATCGGCATATAGCTTGCAACAGCGACATATTTGCATACAAATGAGAATATTCGAATTTACATATTCAGTCGCCTACTTAACTTCATGTCTGGTGTGGAAACTCTAGTTTCGCAGTTGTTTTGCTCATTTTGAGTGCCTACATATTCCCTTTAAAGCATCTGGAGGACGCGTGGAGCGTTTCGGCATGTTCTCCAGATTTGAATCCATTCGGAACTCATTTGGCGATATTTTTGTGGAAACTGCGCACAAAACCACACTTTTTCGACGATCGAACGTCTTCTAAACGCCTCGAAGAACAGGCGACGTCAGAATTCTTCAGAATCGCATCTTCGAAGCGCCACCGAGAATTTGACCTTGACGCAGGTTAAGAAGGACCTACCGATAATTAATTTATGCAATCTAGCTCTTTATCACTTTAATTTTTAAATAAATTATAATTTTCACGGGTGTTCCTTTACTTATGAAACGGTTGCAAAAACGACACTTTTGGTTTAAGCATTCCTTCTGGCGAGATTCTGAATATTCTGAATATAAACAATAAACATCACACATGAATATAGGTTTATCTTGGAAATAACGTTGAGCAATTAAATCGTCTACAAAATCTACGCATATTAAAACTACATAAATTGAAATAATCTATCTAGGGAGACTACGTGAACGATCTTAAACAGCACAACAAGAACAACCTAACAAAAAAAGGAGAGACTGATAGGCAACAAATAAAACACATTAATGAAGGGATCGAAACAAAAAGTAACTCTTCGCTCCTGACTCTTTGAGAACAAAAGGCAGTTGAGAAAGGGAAACAAAAAAGGACTACAACAATAGAAAAAACCGAAACCGAACTAACACTAAATAAACAACACTAATCTTTTTTCCTGTTCAATCCACTCTAACAACATGAAGTAATGGTGAACTCAAGAAAACGATTGTGGAGAAAAGAGAAAACCACAATTTAACTAATCTAATCCTACCTGTTTCTCGAAAGAACATAAGAAATTTAAAATTGTATTGTATAAAACAATAAGTCTACGTCTACAACAGCTACAACATGCTACGATTTACATTTAAGAACATAACAACACTATTTTTTTTGACGAAGCAACCTCATTAGACTGGAGACTCTCTTTTGCTCATCGTTCCGAAGCGAACCTCCTGGTTACGGGCTGCCAGCTGCGCTTTTTCCAACCAGTCCATCTGCAAATAATGAATGAATGAATAACATTAAAGCGATAAACGGCCGGTTGTTGAGACGTACCGTGTACAACCGCATTCCCATTTATGCGAATAACATAATTAGACTAAACAATCTCGCGGTCATTTGCATATACTACACGGAAATACAGATTCCTACAGAAGTTTCAAAACCTACTGCTATACTGCTTTAAATGTAATTCAGCCTCATTTAGGTCTGAGGAACAAGCTCGGACCAGTGGTACTTCAAAACCATCAGTTTCAGTCGTTAGCACAATTAAAGGGACGCGGTCACCGTTTTGACCCTTATGTATACTTTGTGTTTTTATTAACAGCACAGTATGAAAAAACATAGTGTTGGAAAAAAATCCGACGAAAAACGCTGATTTCAGCGAGAAATTCATTGATTAAAAAAGTTGTCCGATCCAAGGTCCACAGTTAGCCATAGAAAACCAAATGTTAAAGCCCGCGAGGTATGCGACCGATTAATTAGTGGAATAACGTTCGTCGAGTCGTTATCAGCACGGCCATATGCTGGACAATTACTAGGTTACGTTGCGTAGTGGTTCGAGGACAAAATTTTTCGTCATCATTTTACTCGCTGTTGCTGCATTTCTTGCAAAACATTTTCCCAACACTATGCGTTATAAATTATGAAGATAATAAAAGCACAAAGTATACATAAGGCCCAAAACGGTGACCGCGTCCCTTTAAGATACAAACATCTCACACATTACAATAGAGCAGGATCTCTGTCGATATGCCTCACTAATTATAGGAGCAACAATGCCTATATCACGAGTAATCAGTAGTAAATCAGTAGTAAAATCTTTTTGTTAGATTGGTAGATTGATTGAAAACAGTGGACAAGATACAAACAAATCAGCAAACCAAGAAACAAAAATAACAAGTACCTTGTGATTATGCTGCCTTACAGCATCGGCGGTATTCTTGTCAATCATTTCAGCTGTCAATACACCATCCTCGCTAGCGTATGCAGATGCCTAAATATGTTGCTCATATATTGCCACACGAATAATAAAAACCATTAATTAGAGTAGCTCGCAACTAAGAACATTCTTTGCTTAAATTACAAAGAAAAATTAGAGAAGTACGGCAGTGAACCCGGAAACCCGAAAGCTTATCATGGGGCTGCAGATATAGAACATACAATGCAACCAGTGTCTTTCAATAAACGTGTTTCATAAAAGTTATTAAAAACACAGTAGCTGAGTAGTATTTCAGGTACAAGAAAAAAGCAGGCACGAACCTGCCATCCAATGACCAATTTCGACAGTTCTCTGCCAGACATTCCCTCCGTTGTTTTGGCAACATCCGCGCACTTCTGAACCCAGTCAAAATCGCCAAGCTTCAATCTATAACTCGCCCATAAGAAAATTATTTGAAACACGCCTAAGAGTGTCCCCCAAACAGAGCCACTTTAATTAGGTTGACAAAATCACAGTAACGACTAGCAACATCCGCGCACTTCCCAGTCAAAATCGCCAGGCTTCAATCTATAATTCGCCCATAAGACAATTATTTGAAACACGCCGTAAAAGTCTCTCCTAAGCCAAGCAGCGCCACTTTAATTAGCTTGGTGAGAAAAAAATCACAGTAACGACTAGCATCACTAGCGATTTTGTCCGAGTGTCTTCCAAATATCTTCAGTCAATCATTTAGATTTTCTCTGAAGAATGGCACCTAACAGTTTTGCTGGGATAAAAAATAGTATATGAAATGTATCAAACATAGATATCATAGAACATACATTATCTACAAAATGGAAGGAAATGTTGCCTTATGAAAAAATCCGCAAAACTGACCTTTGACCACGGGTGCCCTGTGTTGCTGGATCGGCAATGTGTTGTTTGAAATACTGCAGTAGGATGCGTTCCCTTTCGAGTGGCCCCGGGAGAATAAACTCGACAAGCTGGTCCAATCTAAACTGGAGAACAACTGAACAACACTCTTTAATATGAGAAAGCGTCGAAGGATTCTTGCAGACCTCTACCTATACTAAAGGTACATAGGACATGCAAGACAACTACCACAAGTATTTAGGTAATACAAAATATCTCCAAAAGGCAAGTAAGTAATAAAATAAAGTGCCCACCTGTCATTTACAGCCCAGTCAAACTGCTCAGGTTGATTTGAAGCGACGACGAGCATGAACCTTCTGCTCTGTTCTCCCGTTCTGAACAGGAAGGCGTTGAGGGCAGCACGTGTGTCTTCACTCATTGCCTCTTTGGAACGCTTCTGCAGGAAAGCATCCGCTTCGTCGATGAACACAATCAGTCTAAAAGAGACGAGGTAACAAACAGTGAAACAGTCTAAAAGAGACGAGTTAATAAACGGAAAAAACGTGAAAATCCTCTAGCAAAATCTGTACAATGACGCATCACAGAAAGTTCGCATCATTGCAATCACAAAAACTATCAAGAATCTGGCGCGCAAGGCGCGCGCTCTTGTGGATTGACCCAGACCAGAGACCACCAACTATTAAAAAAGGAAACTACAGAAAATTGGAGTTCCATTGTTCCATATAACACCAAACAACTGACCCCTTTCGGCTGCTCTGCGCCCAATCAAATACTTTATGAATGGCAGAGACTCCATCCCGTCCAAGCGGAGCGATATCACCACCGGTCAAAATAGCGTAGTCCAGGCCAGAGTGCTGGGCCAGTGATTTTGCGAACAAAGTTTTACCTAAACCAGAACAGTGTAGCGAGGGCAAAACAAGCACAACAAATTTTCGAAGAAAGGAAAAAAACAAGGCTCATGATGGTAGCTGGTCCTATTAATAGGGATTAGCATGTGTTGTCACTTTCTCTTTACTCCATTTAATCATTCAATTTACTGTTATGCTAAAGATTTGACATAAAATCATTTACAACGTACGACATTCAGATGGGACGTGGAACTATTTTTGTATTCGTTGATAGTCATGATTTTATGATAATAAAAATGCGAAACAGTGATCAACTCTGAACATTCTAGTATCGTCTCACTTAGACCGTACTCGGCAACTACCTGAACTACCGTATTACATGCCCAGTCAACTTTATCATTTTGTGCTTGTGATGGGCGCAAACAATCAATATTCAAATATGATGCCAAGTGGGGAGGAAAAACAATATCACTAACCTGTTCCGGGTGGTCCGTAGAAAAGCACATTGCGGAACAAGCCTTTGTTTCTTCTCGTGTTTGAAGTGGTAATTGCGATATCACGGAGACGGCGTTCAAGCTCGGGCTAGAACATGACTGAGTACACTTCAAAAACTTATCCTTCAAGAAATAAATAAGGATGCATAACTGGCAATACACAAGGAAACTGATATGACACAGTACTCGTACGATGGCCAAAAAATTGCCAAATTAGAAAACCAACTGCACGAAAAACATACCGCCAGCACGACACCTCTCAAAGGATCATGTTTCTTTCGGAATACCAACTGCATAGTTCTGATGGGATGCTTGAGAGTCTCCAGTGGCGTCACCCTGTAATCGATGACATAAATATTCGGAACCAAAAAGTGATATATGTATGTTCCAGTTAGTTGCATAGAAAAGTGCATATAAATACATCACCTATAAAGTGCATATAAATACATCATCTAATCGAGAGGTCGAGTATGATGCCAAATCCATCAATTCCACTGCAAAACGGTAACGCAAACACGTTCTACGTACGTTCGTGGTTTCCTCGAAGTAAAGACGAAAAGTGTCCTACCTGCTCGTCTCCCTAACAAGTGACGGCTTTCCCAACCGAGCCTCAATGTATTTGGCTGTCACTCCGGTACCTCGTTTCGCCGCATACCAACCAATAGCAAGGGCAGTAAGACCGCCAACCTGAGAAATATATAATAACAAATAGTCAAAAATAACAAATAATCCCAATTCTAGGTCATGCAATGAGAAAAAAGAGGACGAGTAATACCAAAAGTAGCATAAAATAATTGAGGATCAGAACCATTCCCTTGGTTGTAATAAACACAAAAAAAGCAAACATACCGCAGCAGTTATTTTAGTCTTGTCCTGGAGAAACTCATTAAGTCCAGCACCGAAAACCGCTCCACTAGTCCTAAACAAACAAAACCGCCGATGTGCAAACCATTTGATTTTAGTCTAGAATCCAACCAAACACAAGAGAACACAAGAGCACAAGAGCGCCACAAGAGCACAAACACAAGAGCGCCACGCTGTTGTCGAAAAGGAAAATCATAATGACAAAAAAAGATAACACTACAACACAAATTTTTTACTTTGATTCGAATTATTTTACATCTAAAAGCAAAGCTTCCCAGAAATTTTTCGCGAAAGAATTTAATTGGTTACTTGAATTTAAAGTTTAAAAAGGTAAACGCAAAGTAACTCACTTGATTTTTTCGATCACAGTTTTTCTGTTCTCTTCTTCAGACACTCGCAACTGTTCCAAATTTACATCACGGTTCTCACGGGCAGCTTTCGCTCGAGCCTAAACATCAACCATCATCACGATAACAGCAAAGAAACCGATTCATAGCCATAGTATACTCTCGGCTCACTAGCATAACTCAAAAACAAAACTGCTGAGTGAAAAAAAACACATCTACCTACCGACAAACGTTTTCATTAAATTCTACAAAATCTCGTCAACGGTCACGGTGTCAACTAGTCAACTTACGTACCTTTTTTTTATGAAATAAGAGATAATGATAATAAGACAGTACAGTACGATGGTTTGTATTTTGGAGAGCAGCCTTGGCACGCGCATTTCCATATTTCAGAGATAATGATAATAAGACAGTACGATGGTTTGTAGTTTTTTGAAGAGCAGCCTTGGCAACCGCATTTCCATATTTCCATTATTATATATAAATTCCTGACAATGAGCCAGAAAGGGTACAAAAAATGGCACAGAATTTGCATACAGTACAAGGAAATTCAGTTGCCCTGAATATGTTTCGCAGATAAGTCCACAGCCTTTGAATTATAAAAGTCCATAGGCCACATACTAAAAGCAACTCACTCTGGTTTCCGCGTCAATTTTCTCCAGCTCATATTTGTGCTTCAAAGCAAGCTCATGTTCGATTGTAGCTGAACGAAAACAATTAATAACCTAGGAGAGTTTCTCGATCGCAGATCAAACCCCATAATTTTCACTTGATATTAATATTATCAGACAAAAGTCAAATAGAATATACACAAATTTACCCTTTCGGAGTGCCTCTTGCTTCTTCACACTTTCTTCCTGTTTCCTTAGACTATCCTCTTGCATGCGAGCTTTCATGGCCAATTCCTCCTCGGCACGTTTGCGAGCCAACTGATCTTGATAGTCCGCCCTCTAAAACACGGAAACACATGCCATTCATGGAACATTATGTCGATAGAGCTCGTCTACATCCACTTCATGAAGGGAATGTGAAATCACATTTATTATATAAAATACGCAAATCAGCCGCAAAGTACGCGATACTTGCCAAAAGAAATGAATACAACGTGTGCAAACATAATGTATGTACGCTTGCACATCAAAAGCATACTCGAGCTAAATGACAAAAGTTTACAAAAAACCCACGGCACGTGCATGCTTCGTTTCCTCGTTAAGTGTTTTCCTACGCTCTTCCTCAGCAATTCTCATTTGATCCGATTTCATTGCCTGGATCTGGGCCTCAACTTGCTGAAATAAACATTACTATACAAAACGAATAGGGCCTCAATAACACTGCATTGCACTAACATACATAACCAGCTATTAAAAGTTCAGAACTAAATATGGAATATCGACCTATAAGGGGGCGTCGTGGCTCACTGGCAAAGTTCTCGTCTCTCACCCATACGACCCGGGTTCGAATCCCGCTCAGTGCTACCATCTTGCAAACATGCCACGGTGTCGGGAATAAAGTTAAGGGGCTCCCCTTGCCTAGCCTTAGGACGGACCTTTCGCATTATCTAATTATCTTATGTGCCGTCTTCTAACGTCTACTTCACTCTATGGGACACATCGGCTAAGAGACACCGCCTTGGATTGGAGTTAAAAATGAAGATCCCCGACTTCGAGAGCAAACGGGACCCTGGATTCTACATGCTTAAGTCTATGTGTGATGATTGTATGTCTGAATAAAGTGGTCACACATTGGAAATTGGAACATGCACCCACCCCAGCCTAATAACAAAATGGATGCGAACGAACGGTGCTCAGTTTTAATAATCCAATTGAGCCTATAAATAATAAAGGTCGTACATCCTACAACGGAAAATCGAAGAATCCCATTCCCATATGGAACAGCTATTCTTTGATGAAAGTCAGCAGCTGGTAGTTCTATCCGTGAGACCTACCTTGGTTTGCTGCTCAACCTCCTTTTGTCTGGTCTGCTCCTGCAATCTACTTAGCTCCAATGCCTCCTTCGCGTTGGGAAACCGTTCCAGATCTCTGGCGGCCTTGGCAGCGCGCTCCAGTGCCGTGGAATCAAACGAATAGGCCATCTTGGCGCCCTACAAAACCAACATAGTAAAAACTGAAAGAATGTAACAAAACAAGTTAATCCGCAAGTGAAAAGCAATCGAATTATATTGAACAATTCATTCCGAAGAAAATTTACCTGTGCTTGCTGGCCCTGATCACCTGCCGGTTGTTCGCGTCCTCCTGGAGCCCCACCAGTAGGAGGTCCATCGGGCATAGGTGGTGGAGCCTTAGGGTTCATTCCAAATAACCACGACATCTAAACAATAAATATAGGATTCGAGAAACAGCCAACGACAACCAATATGATACAGAACGTCAATAAAAGTAAGCATATATAAAAAAAGACAGGGAGAACGGGAAAGATATAAACCGAATAACGGTCCTAGTAACATACAATGGTTTGCACCCCATAGCTAACAAAATTTATTCAATTTGCAATAAATTACTATACAATCGGACAAATAAATAAAGCGTATTGTAGTCCGTGACGTGAGTGTAGTATCGGTAGGTAAATTTAATAATATATTCAGTTCACGATGAGAGATTTTCAATGACTGCAAGCATATAATCCTTGTGAGGAGCAATCATTATCTCGTTCCTCTTCGTTCGCAATCTCAGGAATGTGAACTCGTCCCTAAAAGCAAAAAGGGACTGCACGAGCTGTTCTGTGGATTGCAGAATAATATTTGACATAAAAATGAAACCGAAAGGCAGGGGTGCCTTAACGCAACTACCACCGTCGACGATCGATAATTTTATCGCCAATTGATTTGTCGTGATCGATTACCCCTGAATGTGCGAAGTTTGAGGCCTCAGAAGCCAGTATGAATATTTTTTTGACTGCCCCCCCCCCAAGTAAAGGCGTAAAGGAGCACCCCATTATATGTATGAGCATAAGTGATGCCAAGAAACTAAACCGGAAAAACCATACCCACTATCCAGCTCCTTGACCACATTCTTCGATTTGTTGCACAACTGTTGTAGTAAAGTACAATATTGAACAGTCTGTTCGTCATTCAATGTAGACCGGATAGAGCGGCCTGAAGACAGTATTGCTAAAGTAAAACCGATTTTTTATTACTTGCGTCTCGGGACAACTGAGACGCTAGGAATTAGTGAATTGTGAGTGAATAATTTGACCTCGACCAAAGCACACGCACACTCGCAACTAACAAGTGCTAAGCGGTAAAATTGAAGAATACTACCCCACTGAAGAATACTACCCAAATTTGAAATATACTACCCCAAATGTATGGGGGTAGCATTTTGTAGCATGCAAAGTACTACCCCACCATTGAAGAACACTACCCCTTTTGACATTTTATTACCCAAGTCAAGGGGGTAGTAAATTGCAAGAAAGGGGTAGTGTTCTTCAATGGTGGGGTAGTGTTCTTCAAACCCTAGGAAATCTTGAATTACGCTACACCCTACATGTGAAAATACTACCCCTTCTTAGGGCGCGTTTAAGATGGCCGAAAGAAAGAAAAAAAATGCGTTTTCGGCCGTTCAGGTTGGGCGAAAAGAAAACTTTTGAAAGACAATGCAAAAACAAGAGACGCAGACAAAACCCGAAAAAAATTACTGTATTTTTTCATTTTCCCTTAGTATTAAAACTTTTCTTTTCGGCCAACCTGAACGGCCGAAAACGCATTTTTTTCTTTCTTTCGGCCATCTTAAACGCGCCCTTACAAAATATTACCCCCACCCATTGGCTTTTACTACCCCGTGAGAAAAATTACAAAATACTACCCCCATCAATCGAATATGACTACCCCACCATTGAATATGACTATCCCCATCAATTGAATATGACTGCCCCACCATTGAATATGACTACCCCACCATTGAATATGACTATCCGACCATTGAATATGACTACCCCACCATTGAATTAATTGAATATGACTACCCCACCAATTGAATAACACTACCCCACTAGAAAGGGGTAGTATTTTGTAAAGACAGGTGGGTAGTATTTTGTAAAATGGGGGTATTATTTAGAATGGGGTAATATTTTTCAAAAAGGGGTAGTGTTCTTCAATCCAGGGGGTAGTGTTCTTCAATTCTACCGTGCTAAGCAAGGTCGATGCGGGACAGGAAATGACAAAATATTGTACTGTGTTCCTTTTCAATCAAATTGCCATAGGTGAAAAAGAGATTTTTTTATAAAACATACCCGTAGTATCCATAACAATTACACCCACAACGCCCTTTTGCGACTGTATCCGCTTGATAGTTTCTTCGATGTCGGACATCTTTTTCTGGCACTATAATGTCAGATATACATTGACATAATAAAAGAAGTCACGGTACTAAAAATTGTGCGAAGATAAGGTTCCTGAGTGCCGACTGCAAAAAAAAAGAGTATGAAACCCAAATATGCAATACATTATTCAGTTAGACGGAGGCAAATATATATGAATACTTTATTCAGTGTACACCGAAACCGAAGTAAAGCGGAAGACAAAAAAACGACAACAATAATATAACAACAACGGCAACAAAACAAATAACAATCAGAGTAATAAAGCGCATATAACACGCGAAAAAAAACTATGTACAACAATGAAATGGAGGTACATGTGAATATAACATTGTTGTACATAGTTTTTATCGCTTGAATTATATGCGCTTTGTTACTCTCATTGTTATTTTTTTTGTTGTTGTTTTTTTTTTGTCGTTTTTTTTGTTGTCTTCCGCTTTACTTCGGTGTACACTGAGTAAAGTATTCATATATAAATGTATTTGCTACTTGTCACTTGACGTTATTTTGCTACTTATTATTTGCTAATTGACGACAACAATGACGACAACAACACAGGAAAACGGAAACACGAAAAAAAACACGGGTTTTGTGAAAAAAACAAACGAAAAACCCGAACATGCTCCAAAAAAAACACCGATCACCGATGATCCGTGTTTTTTTCGACCAAGTTCCGTGCTTATTTGGTGTCTGCACCAAAAAAACACGGGTTTTTCCAAAATCTGAAAAATAATACACAAGAAAATCGTCGATTATGTTCGAAAAAAACACGGATCATGAGCGGGTTTTTCGATGATCATGTTTCGTGTTTTTTTGGTGTTTTCCATTTCCTATGAAGAGCAAAAAAGAAATAGAAAACAAACACTAACTACATGGAAAACCAATAGACCTAAATAGCAACGTAATAGCACGAGCAATAGTGTACAGTTAGCACCAAAAGAGAGCGAATTGTGTCTAGGTTGGTATCTATTGGCGTGTGATTTGGTGCTAACTGCGTACTATTGCTCGTGCTAATACGTTGCTATTTAGGTCTATGTACTAGACCTGGTCTATTCATTTTGTGTGTACCGAACGTTGAATGATCTTCTAGCCAAGAATGACGAAAATCATAGACAAATAATTCCAGAAATTTGAAAAAATTGAAAAAATAATCGCGCAAAATTTGTAAACTACGCGCTGGTACAAATGCCGAAAACTCGCGGCTGGGAACTACAGGAAAACGAAATAACTGGCGAAATCACAGAAAAACCGTCGTTCGCCCATCACCAAACGGTTTTTACCGAAAAAATCATGTGGTGACAGGCTCGTGACGGGTTCGCGACCATTTGGTGACCATCCGGTGACGGTTTTCGATGAAACTTGGTCGCGAAATAGTTACCAAATGGGCAGGCCCACGACAAAACCAGTAGACCGTCACCAGATGGGTTCACCTATTTCCTATGTTATGGGGTTTGCAATTATGCTGAAAATTTACCGTATTTTGGAACCACACGAGAATATTTTTTTTATTTTTCATATTAAATATGCAGGTTTCCTGCAGAAAGTAGTATTGACAGAATCACGTACATTTTTTTGGGATACTTGCAAACCCCATTATCGAAACGATCGGTCGCTATTTTATGAAACTTGTTCCGTATTGTTTGGTGGGATCAGGCTTGTAGAAGTGGGTTCCTTGTAGAAATTCCTTATTTTTACTAACAGAAAGCACATAAAGAGACCTAATATCAGGTAAAAGTATACATTTCGTTTCTTTTTCAAAAGTAGACTACTACCAAAGTTGAACAAGGATTAAAAAAATCAGCAACTTGGGTCTCTCCATTTGGGATGTCCAGCGTAATAATTCTTCAAAGGGTAGGGACGTGCCGAGCCTCCAGACCCCCTGGTTTTCTCCAAGAAACATAAGACAGATCTTCATATATCTTTATTGAGCACCAACGGATTAAAAAAACTAGACTTTTTTGTTTGAACGAACCTTGAATCAATCACTTTAACAAATAATTGATTGAATATTTTATTCTGAGAAGTTCTGTGGGAGCGGAACGTGCTGGCTGCGTGGATAATATCAAACAGTTGCGTATTCATCATTGAGATTTGTCTAATTCGTATTGTCTATTATATTATTTCCTTGCCCTTTTTATACACAAACACCGGTCTGCATTTACATATATATATATATATAATATATATATATATATATATATATATATATATATATATATATATATAATTTTATCGTGGAAAAGAGTACTTGAATGGAAAGTTTGGGTTTCATCTTGTTTTAAAACTACGAAAAGAGGCCAATATTTGAATCGGATTCTATAAAAAGTGAACAATATCCAAATATCCTTCCCGTGTTTATGATCAAATCCGGCATATTTAATACCCAAACTGGCATATCTTTTATTTCATTAGCTTTCCGATTTTTAACAGCATGCCAAGCTACTCCAAAATATGTTTTTTTAAGTTGAAGAGCCTAACACCTGGACCTGGCATTGTGATGTAGTTAACAAATTACTGTCAAAAATTGAAGACATTAAAAGAAATAGCCAGTTTGGGTATTAAAGATGCCGGATTTGATCATAAACACAGGAAGGATATTTGGATATTGTTCACTTTTTATAGAATCCGATTCAAATATTGGCCTCTTTTCGTAGTTTTAAAACAAGATGAAACCCAAACTTTCCATTCAAGTACTCTTTTCCACGATAAAATATTGTCCTCTTTTCACATGACCTAATTTACTAGTAAAAGGCTCATTGTCAGGCCCATCCAAAAAAAGTGTTCCTCTCTTTTTTGTGGCTCCTGACTACGGTATCTAGCTGTGGATCTTCATTTCCTAACAACTCATCCTATTTTTCATATTACAAAACGGTTTTCGCTGACTTGCCGCACACCTCGCCCATTAGTCGCCAGACTCTAGCTTGGTTCTATCGAGCACACTTGAGCAAAAGACTAGCGAAGTCGCCATGCACCATTTTATCTGACTCTGCATCAGTGTTTGCATGTCGTAATACGTCGCGTCTACTTTTTTGCTGCGCGAAAGTTTTGCGCCAGGGACGCCGCGCACCACTCGATTTTCACCGTTGGGTGTTACAATTTATTTTGTTTGATAGGCGGTTGTAGGGTTCACGTAACCATAGTTCTTAAAAACAAGCTAGAAATCGTTAGTGAACGCTGATACGCAAAATGCTACCCCATAATTTTTGTGCTTACGAAGAATGATACCCCACATGAAAAATAGTACCCCACCTGAAAGGAAATTTGTAGACCCTTTTTAAAGCTAAGCTTTATTAATAGAATGCGTGTTTCTCATTAAGGAAACAACAACAAAAGTTGTCAAAAGTTCCCCAGTTAAAAGAAACCCCAGTGGGGTAGCCATGTTCACCATGTTCATGAATAACCCAAATGCTAATGGGGTAGTCATGTTAAATTCATTTTAACATAACTATCCCAGTTGTTCATTATTGATTATATTGGGGTATCATGTTAATCTAACATGCCTACCCCAGAGGGGTAGTATTCTATTAAAAAAAGTGACTGGGGTAGTATTCTGTCAAAATCTGTCAAAAAGGGGGGGGGGCAGTATTTAAAAAAAGGGGTAGTAAACTACAATACGAGATGTAAAAAAGGGGGGGGATGTTAAAGATTAACTAGGGATGATACATAGATACCCCAAAGCAAAAATAGTACCCCAGTTTTAGAAAAGTACTACCCCATTTTGAAGTTTAGTGCCCCTTAGCTAGGGGTAGTGAGCTACCACTGAGGTACTGATCCCCCTATTTTGGGATGGTGTTCTACGATGCGAAGTAAACTACCCTTTTGTTGTGGGGAGTCATTTTCCCATTTTGGGTAGTCAACTACCATGGGATAGTATTCCTCAAGTTACCGGAAAAATTGGTGTGTTTTGAAATGGGATTGATCGTTTAAAGCGGTGCTACAGCCGGCTTTTGAAAACTACATTCCCATGAAAATCAATATGATTAGAATACAATTTTCGCGCCAATCAATCAGTAATGTGCTTCAATCGTGCCTCACTCCCCTTCACCGGAAATAACCACCCATGTGCCAAATAGAATTTGTTAGTTATACTATTAATTTTTGACACTCGTGTGCACAAGCAAGCTGGAGTTTCTTAAAATTATGGTTTGGTTTTGCAGAAATTCCATATGATCTTTGATCCCCTTTCATCAGGCGACCATCGTGATTTTTGGATTGATTTTTGAAATTGATTGATTTTTTTATTCTAATCATGCTGATTTTCATTTAAATGTAGTTTTCGAAAATCAGCAATAATAATAATAATAATAATTAATAATAATAATAATAAGATTTAGTAACAATAATTACTTTTGCCCTGAAGAAATATACCCTGAAACGTTGTGAGATTGTGTTTCAGCGGCGCGCACTGTTAGCCCCGCCCCCGGCGGACAGAGACACAAACAGACATTTTCTTCCGCGTGTTTTTCAAATTTTACTTATTTGGCCATAAATTTGGTTAAAGTTCATATTTTTATCTGAAATTTTCGCAGATAATATAAAATATGCTCTTTTAACTAACTAGAGCGAAAGAATTCCATTTTTTCGTCTAGGAACAAATCCAGGGTGGAAACTGGGAAAAAGGGCTCTCTGATGTAACCCAAACTATGTTAGCGCTATCGCGCTAACAAAGGATATATATATATATATATATATCACATTGCCCTGTTTTCAGATAAATTAAAACACACTTTATTGCTGGCAATTATTGGTGAGCTAATAAATTCGCACGAAGAGTCGCTGATAGATGATCCTTTATGATCTCTGGTTGTAGTTTATTGGCGATTATCAATAAGTGCTAGAGGTTTCTGAAAGGATATTAAAGGGACAGGCCCATCAAAGTAAACCTAATTTACGATACGTCCATAGTGGCTATCAAGCATTTTTACAATAATACAAACTAAATTTCACATTTATTTGCCATTAAAAACTTTTTTCCGATGCGCTCTGCTCAGTATACTAAAATCACAAAGTGAAGTTATTTTTTATGCTTTAAGGGCGCATTGAAAGTTGTCTAAAGGTGAAATTTAGCAAAGTAGTCAATGAAAAATGTTTTAAAAAGGGAGAATAAACTTAAAAGTTTCTTGAATTACTCCCTAGGGAAGATATTAGGTAAAAAGGGTGAGTATTGATTTATCTTCCGATAACGTGAGTAAGCAAGATAAACTAGGGAAGCTAAGAGATATGGCTGAAACACACTGTTTTGAGCAAAATAAACTGTAGTTTTCATCGTTTATTTTTAAACAGTGTGTTTCAGCCATATCTCTTAGCTTCCCTAGTTTAATAACGGTTTATTGGTTAACAATCAATACAAAAAAAAGAACGTCAACCAATCTTTATCTTGTTTACTCATGTTATCGGGAGATCGATTAATACTCACCCTTTTTACCTAATATTTTCCCTAGGTAATAATTCAAGTAACTTTTTTTTATGCTCTTTGTTTAATTTTACCTTTGTACAATCAAACTAAAGCATAAAAACAAGGTGATTTTGTAGTGAGCCCATCCCTTTAAGACTGTGTCTCTAACAATATCATATGTAGTAACTTTCATTGTGGATGAGACTAGCGAAAATAGCAGGCTTTGAAAGTTTCCACAGATAAGCTATGCGAAATCAATACTAAAAAAGAAAGGTTCGCCGTATAAAATTAAAAGAGAGTTAAGCGCCATAATTCCAACTAATACAAGCTACAGTATCCGAGCCATAGAATGCGTCCCCTTTCCCCAATTCTTACTCATGTAGTGCACGTTACTGCAACAACATGTTCCATGTTACTGGTTACTGTATCTGCAAACATATAGTAAACTTACTTCAGAATATGCGGTAAAATGATGGCACAAGCAGATATAGTGATGAAGATGGTAAACAAGAATAAACAGGCTCTATCTAACGCCATCGCTGCGAATTTCCACTCGGAACGGAGCTGAAAGACCAACTGCGGATTTTTGCTTGTATTATTTCCGGTTATTACTCCAACAACATACTATATACACTTAACGTGAAAGCCGACGCGCAAGCGGCCTCATTGGGGGCTCTTAAAAGGCAGCCACTACTGTGTGGCGTGCGTTTTGCGCGCCGTTTGTGTGCCGCTGCAACGCCAACTTATGTCAGTCGCACACATACAGTGACTGTCGCGCCCTGATTGTGAATCCACCAACGCTTACCAGCTCGCGTTTGAAGTCTTCATCCAGTTTGTTGGTTACTTTCTCTAAATCCGAATTGATTTTCTTTAGTTGGCCGGAGAATACATCGAAGTAGTGAATACACTCGCGAACTGTTCCTGAACAAGGAAATGCATACATACAGATACAACCTCACTTTTTTATATTATATTGCACGCCGATGACAAATACGTACCGAGATAACTGTCCAATACAATAAAACTCCTTTCATTACACTCTTCAAGTAGCAAGTGAGATGTGGTCATTGACAAAAGGAAATTGATCTATGTGTATGTGAATTTTTGTACAATTTTGAAAGTGTACTTTGAGTTTCGTTTCCTGCTGTAGGGAACTGACCTAGGCAAAGTGAAATAAATCTTCCAGACGTTTTTTTCGGTCGTGTCCATGTAGGATTTCCCATATTGAGCAAAAAAAAAAACTATTTTGAAAGACCCTCATAAGTGGCAAACCTTTGGAATGTAAGATGCTCGGTGAATGTGGTATTGGAACCATCGTGTTTGATGGTCTTGGCAAGCTTAGCAAAGGAATTTGGGATATTGCGGCAGTGGCAGCAACAGAGTGTGCGATCACCTATTAGTGTATAACTTATAATCAATTATGAACACTGTAAAAAGTAAAAGAAGAAGAAATTTGATTGCTAAACTTTATGTAAAACTTTACATGGTAGTGAGTAAATGTCAGAAAAAACGTTTTCAGTAAATTTTAGGGTTGCCATCCTCGAACTATTTTAACTTACGGGTTTAGGTGTCTTCGGATGTTCGGGCCTTTTCATCAGTAGAATATATGGAAGCCAGTTTAGAAACACGTTCCGTATCTTAAATCTCATATACATGAATACATACACTGCTTCACGTGTTTCCAGACTTTGCATTGTACAGACATCCCACATATTTGGCGTTGTTAACTGGAAGATCGGAAGAGAAATATTGTGAGACGCTAGACAATGTGATAACAGAAGAAGTGTGTACAGCGGTATAACAGCCAGTTATTGAAACGGATTTTGGACAACTGCATTCACATGCATCATATGCAAATGAGTTAAGTAGAATAAAATCGAGCTCAGTTCCAGCTCGCTAAATACGTAGGAATCAAACCCCGGCCGCACAATCAAACTTACCATCGGGCTCATCGCATGCGTTTCCGGTTTCTTATGTTGCATTGAGAGGACGAGTACGGTAAACACAACCGAGCAAGAGACGACCAACAGGCAACAGCAGAAGAACACGGCTAAGTTACAAAAACATAATAATGATAAAGCTAAGTCTAAGGAAGCAACCAAAGAAAGAATGTATATATGTGTTTTGTAGGTAATTAAATCTGCCCTGATGATGGTGTAATACCGAAACGTTGGCAAATAAAAATGTGTTAAACGCATTTGTTTTGTGGTTGGAACTTACACAAAGAAAGAATGTATTATGTTTACTAGTTTTCTAGGTGGTAGATCCGGAAAACTGATAGAATTTATGAATATTACCTAAAATGGGAATCGCTCTAGACTGTGGAGGGCTCATATTTGCCAACATTTGAAGAAAGAAGAGCACGGAGAGAAGTACAGTTGTCTCTGTTAAAATTGAAACATTAATATTGTATAGAGAGTATGAGGAAGTTGATCCGCTCGAAACACGTTCTGCATTAGGTGGGCGCTAGTTATCTCATGATTGCACGAAAACAGTGAGCGCAGGGGTACCGGGCACACATGTGGCTCAATTGGAATTGGGGCGTATAAATTAATGGGGTCTCGATGTATGGCAAAAACAGCGCATTTTGCTTCCAAGTATCAAATGTGCATCTCGTGTACGATTTTGCATACACCTTTGAAAGTTAGAAAATGCGTCATTGATAATACTAGAGCAGGCGAAAATGCACAGTTTATGCACGCTTGAAAAAAATAGTCCTGTGGCTACCACTGCGGGACCATTTTTTGGCGGTCAGTAGTTGTTCTCGGGTAGTGCCAATCTACGGTAATTAAAGCCATACTTGGAAGCAAAATCCGGCATACATCGAGACCCCATAAAGTGTGCAGTTTTGACAATGGAAATATTCAAAGATAATCTAAAAAAGTGAGCGAAAACGTTGGGTTCCAATCACACTCGTTCAATAACCCGATATTTCGAACATATACAAAAAAAAACTAAAAAAATTTATCATTTTGAAAATGTATGCAAGTAGAATGTCAATACCTAAGGTGACTTTCTCGCATGCTTCTGGAGGAAGGGTGAAACCGAGGACCGTCATAACGGTTATGACAAGAGAAGGTACAATAAGATTGATGCCTGAAAGTAACACTGGAAAGAGTTTCGAGCGGTCATTAAACAATGGTGGAGAAAGCAAATCTTGAAATACAAAGTATTGAGAAATTTATACCATAAGCAAGCGTCTTTCTTCGGAATCTGATGTAGTAGTAAAGCTCGTGATAGCTCTCCTTGTCGAAGAATGTTACCACACGCTTTCCGGGAGTATCTGAAGACAGTCAAACTTTTTTTGCGAAGTATAAATATGGGCAACGATTTAAAAGTTTAACCAGGTATCTCCTGCGTTCATGATGTTTTGTAAGTAGTACAACAAACGAGGAACACTTTAAAATGATTATGATCTGTGCCAAATGCAAAGGCAAATCAAATCAAATTGTTCTGACACATGTTGGGCCAAATATGTGAGTTGCTTAGGAAGTTATATATGCAATAGTCTTCATGATAATAAAAATAGCATCCCCACCGATCAAGTCGAACTCTCCACTGGTGATGTAAACTTGCAGATCCATAGACTCATTCACGAAATATGAAGGGGATTTTTCAGTTTCTCGAACTCGTTTCACATTGATACGATGTCCGTGAACTCCTACAAACAGACAAATGAAAGCTTTTCGCTTCTTTCAAAGGTAATACATGTAATCGTTTATAAACTTTTGATTGAGTCTCGTAAATTTTTAAGATCTTCTTGGAACTGTTCATATCATATACGATGTATGTAGATGAACTTGCCAATAATATTATCAACAATCATATCCAGATCAATGTGGCTTCCACTATACGTCCACGAACCAAACTAAATGCATTCAGTATATTTTACCATAAAACCGGTCGATTATTTTTTTTTGCTCGCGATAATATTTCCACCTGTCCCCGGTTACATTTTAAAATAATAAATAGAACGAAGTACATAGTCAATAATTTTATTCGGCTTACTTATTACATACATTAATAAATCATGGTTTAGAACACTCGTATATCACAATACAGAACACACGCAAATACGTGCAATTAAATTTCACATCGGGACACTATGACACCTTGACATCTCACTCAGTGTTGAAGTCAGATATACATCAAATCCTATAGTTACTTGCCCTACCTTGAGAAAGCATGCCTGTGTGTCAAACGGGAAGTACGTTACGTCCAAATCACCTGCAATAAAGAAAGAATTAATTTTTGATCGTTTGTCGCTCGTAATGAAATATCCTCTCTGTGAAATATAGAACTGATAAAATAGTTGATTTATCTCAATGCTAAGGACATATTGTTGGACCCTAATAATAGGTCCCGCATGGAATTAAATGTAATGCTAAACATTCTGTTGCTATAGGCCCTTTCACTTGGATATAAAAATATAATATAAATAGTAGCCGCTTAAACGCTTAAAGGGTCAGGCCCATTTCAAATGACCCTTATTTTTGATGATTCCACCTGGTTCTCCATGTCAAATATAGTAGGATGCAATATTTTTCTAATTGTCAAGCGCAAAATTCACACACTATTCGGCAAAATTTACCGTGGGCAGTCATACCCAACTATTTATCGCAGTTGGCACGCCCCTTCGCGCTGAGTGGCCAATATCGCAATTGCCACGCCCAATAGAGCATATTGCCCAATTAGCGCCAAGGGGTGTGACAACTACGATAAATAGTTGGGTATGACTGGCAATGGTAAATTACTGAATACTGCGTGAATTTTGCGCTTGAAAATTAGAAAAATATCCTATCCTACTATATTTGACATGAAGAATCACATGGAATCATCAAAAATAGTGGTTGTTTGAAATGGGCCTGGCCCTTTAAGGGAACGAAGTCACGATTTTTATTTGACTTTCATAAATTATAGGCAGATATGAAGAAACAGAAAGTTATAGAAATCCGAACGCAGGGAGAGAAATCACCAATAATGGGAGTTACTCGATTACAGTAGATATACAATTGCCCGGGCAGAGGTTCATTATAATATGATAAATACCCCGCAGTGCTACACAATTGGGATATGTTGTCACTGCAGGGTATTCATCCTCGGCCGCAATCCAGGCAATTGCTTTCATGCACATATATTGTTATCGATTTTTCCTCCCATTCTAAGTGAATTATCTCCCTGAGTTCGTTTTTCTGCAGCTTCATAATGGTACCATACTTTTCTGCACATCTTCCTATTCTATAATGGTACCATAATGGTACCATATTCCTATTCCTATGCACATATTCCTATAGGTCCACCTCGAATTTCACCTTTTTTATCATATCTATTGATACCTGTGACGGTCAAAATGTGAAAATTGCAGTAAATTTCCATTGCTCCTCGAGCCAGGATCAAGCTCAAAAGTTGAGCTACCTCGATTTTATAAAACAACTGGTGTACCGCGTACCGCAGCCGTAGTCAAACGGTATGCCACTGTTACAAGTGCGAAATAGCGTGACAGGGCTAGAGGTGCAGAGATTGTTGTGCTAGACAGAGAGTGAATAAAGCGCTATTTCCAGCCCTATCACTTGTAACACAGTTTGGCATACCGTTTAACTACGGCTGCGGTATGAGAGTTGTTTTACAAAGTCGAGGTAGCTTAGCTTTTGAGTTTGATCCTGGCTCGAGGAGCAAAGGAAATTTACTGCAATTTGCGCAATTGGACCGTCATAGGTCATACTATCAATAGAAATTACAAAAAAGGTGCAATTCGAGGTGAACCTATCCCTTTAATGGAAATTAAATAAAAATGACGAATGCATCGTGACTGCGTTCATTTAAACTTACAAGAAAATCGTAAGATTCCTGGCGGATTTTGTTGCACGGTGCCGTCATTGTACACAATTATTCTAGATGAATAAGTCGAATCGAAACTTGCGGACACACTGAATTCAGGAGTTTGAACACTGAGCGAAGCATCGTACAAGCGGGGGTGGGGGGGGGGGGGGGGGGGGGGGCGGAGTGGAAACAGTGTGAGTTCGCCGTATTTTGCACGCCGTTTTCGCAGATAGCACGGCAAAAATTTTTCTCAGTCTAGCCTCTGAGTTGCTCAACTCTTTAGCTTTGGTCATATTCTTTGCTAGAATATTCGATTATGATTATGTCAATAAGCTCCCCCAAGAGTGAATTCATGTCAAAACTTAGAGCAAATAATACAAGTAATAGAAAATTCTAAGGAATTGTACGTAAACCCACAACCAACATTCTTTAATTAGAGTTTTCAATCGAGAGTTGTATATTTTTATGTTATGTGTCTCGTTGTGTTGCCATCTTTAGTTAATTTCTCATATAGGTACATGTTTATGTTGTTTTCATATGTATTCGCGCCTTAGTTTTAATTTCTCATATAGGTACACGTTTATGTTGTTTTCATATGTATTCGCGCCTTAGTTTTATCATGTTTGTCTTTATGTGTTTTGTCTTATGTCTTAAGTTATTTGTTTTTCCTTGTGCAATTTGTTTGTAATTTTATATGCATGTTTCACCCCAGTTCAGAACGTACAGCTATATATTTGTTCCCTAGTAAGTACTTTGTCATGGTCATGGGGTTCACTTTGGTTGACGTTCTTTATTTGTATTGATTGTTAACCAATAAACCGTTATTATTATTATTCCCAGAACATTTAAATTCTAATAAGGTAGCACATACCTATTGAACAGCAGAATATCAGGCTTCCAAAGCTTAAACGGAGCATCATCAGATCCCCAAAATCGCACGTCTTTAAGACCACCAAAATGAGCAGGATCCCACTGAAGTTTGTAGTCTGACCACCTCTGAAGAAAATCGAAGGTTATGGGGTTTGCAAGTATGCCAAAAACCGCGAGTTTTCCTTGCAAGTATCAATTCGCAAAATCGTGTGCTTTTTACACAACTTTACCGTAACTTTGACACATCCGCACTATAGAAAATCCGCCATCAAAGACATTTTTTGTTGAACAATTGTTCCCGTGGCGATCGGTCGTAAAAACTGCCTGTAGATATGATCGTGTAGTGCCAAGATACGGTAAATTTTTCGATACTTGCAAGGAAAATCGGGCATACTTGCAAACCCCATTAACTATTTTATTCTAATTTACCGCATTTGTTTTGGAAAAACTTCGACATGATTTTTTTTGGAACAAATTTGACATGGGTTTTATGTTGAAATTACCTGCACCAACAGGCAAACTGCAATTGACTCACGTAATCAACATATGCCAGAATTGTTACGACTTGGTTTTTCTCATCCTGAAATTTTAGTGTCACGTTAGGATCCAACTGCTAACCCCACTGAACATTTTGAATAATAACGCGGTGAGAAATGTTTATTCTCAGTCTTCAGGTTGACTGTATGAATAGATGACTAAGAACATAGAAACATTTCTCTTTATTTTGTTATATTTATGATGTGACTTCTATTTTGAGTGCTGCATAGAAGTCTATAGTCTGCGCATATCCCTCTAACCTCATGCTCTCTCGCCCGGGGGAGCAAGAGACACACCCCCACCTCCTTTTTTCCGACCCGAGGACCTCAAATAAATACGCGTGTTTTATTTCTATCGTTACATCACAGTGCAACGGGTTACCCTAATAATACCCTAAAGGAGGAGGCTCACGAGAATGAAGTGCTCAAATCCTCCTTTTATCGAAAGATGATGGTATTAAATTCCGAAAGACATGCTTTACAAAGCAAAAGCTTTTAATTTGAAGGAGTAAATCAATATATTTACAAGTCATTTTGCAAGCCAGCACAAAATTTTCGGGCATGCAAATTTACAAGTCATTTTGCAAGCCAGCACAAAATTTTTTATATTGATTTACTCCTTCCAATTAAAAGCTTTTACTTTGTAAAGCATGTCTTTCGGGATTTAATACCATCATCTTTCGATAAAAGGAAACCATTCGAGCACTTCATTCTCGTGAGCTCCGCCTTGAACTGAGAAGGACTAGTATTCGATTATCACGGTATTTACCACATCAAGTATTTGATTGAGCAGGAACCGCACACGCACATCCAGGGGAGCAGAGGCGTTGCCAACGGGTCGTTCAAAGTGGTCGTAGTTCTGGATAAGACATAATTATTTGCTGTTATTATTTCCAGGTTTCCCTTAGTTCTTTGAATTTTATACATGGTAATAAATAATTTGAACAATGAGGAGCATCTGTATTGCATGCTGTGAAATTTCTCTGCTGCCCTTGCGGTGTATTGTGTTTTCTATGAAAAATTGTTAAAGCGATATAACAACCGGTTATGGAACGTGTTGGACACTGCAGCCACACATATGCAACTAAGTGCGCGATACTGCGCCATTTTTTTTAGTCTAATGTGGTTCTTGACGTGTGTCCTTGACGCAAAATGTGCACAAGTATTACATGTATTCCTATGCTATGCTGCACTGCACTCGATGCGTATTCTAATAGTTTGTGGCAGATGTACAAAATCCAACCTCCTTTAAATATTGTAGCAAGTTGTATTCGTTGGTGCTTGTAAAAATCGTTCTGCAGAAAAAAAGAAGTACGGAGAAAATAGGAAGCATATTCAGTATAAAGTTTAAAAGAGCACTATGAGACTATGAAGTCGAATATGAATACCCAACACCCCTGTCTTCTTCATGGTAATCCCATAAGTCTTAGGGATTAAACCTTTGTCAAGAACGCACTATGACATAACCATAAAATGAAGGGACTAAACATGGTAGGATAGATGGCACAATATCTTACATATTACTTCCGAAATGCACTTTTATATTGAACCAGACGGCTATCGCCGCCTGAGGCGACTTACATGGAAATATGATTGGTTTAGCATGGACATACTTATATACAAAGTTTCAAACGTATCATAAGAAATTCACTTAATAGGAAACAATTGATTGCATATGCATAGATATTGAGCTGCGAAACTCTTTTTATACCCGAACAGGAAATTTGCATTTCGTAACGCACATCGGTATGCAAATTAGGCTACAGTTACTCTTTTATATATATTGAAAATTTGCATTTCGTAACGCACATCGGTATGCAAATTAGGCTACAGTTACTCTTTTATATATATTGAATAATTAATCGCACTTTTTTTTATAAATTATAAATTATTAATAAATTAATAATAAATTAAATAAAATTAGTCTTTATTCAGTTTCTGACACTTAATTGCAATTAACAGAGCATAAGGTAAAGCACCACGGTTCATAACAATGTCAAGGCACATTTTTACAATAATTAAAGAAACCCGTAATTCGTCGTTGGGGTTCCAGCTGTAATTGAAGGAATATATACAGTATTCATGGTGTGAAACTACTACTTCTACGCACTATTCTCCACTCTATTACACGAGAAAGCTTTCAAACAAAAACAACGCACCCAATCATTAAGTTGGCCCTGAAAGTAAATTTGTTCTGTAAACACAGGCTGCAGTCTGTCAGACACTAGTATGTCTATTATTTCTGTCCCTAGAAAACTGTATATAAAATTTAATAGGTGACGGTGACAAGCAGGACCATTACGGTAGGTATAGAATGTAGATGTGATGCATGTCTAAAATAGGGAGAAACAGGGTAAAAAAACTAAAAAAGTGCATCGTATATGGTATATACGGTATTAAAGGAAGGCAGTCACGATATTTTCGTAATTTTTGTTTAATTTTCATTAAATATAGGAAGTTATGAGAACACACCCGATACCAATACCAATTTCCAGGAAAATAAACTCGGGGAGAGAATTAACTGAGGATGGGAGTTACTCGACTACAGTAGATACGCAATTGTCCTTGCAAAGTCTCATTATAATATAATAAATATCCTGCGGTGTTAGACAATTGTGATATGCTGTCACTGCTGGGTATTCACTCTCGGCTGCAGTCCGGGCAATTGCTTTCATGCACATATATTGTTATCCAGTCACTCCCATTCTCAGTGAATTATCTCCCTGAGTTCGTTAATCTTTAACTTCATATTGGTACCATATTTTCCTTTACATCTTCCTATATTTAATGAAAAACAAATAAAAATTGCGAAAATATCATGACTGCGTTCCTTTAAAGGGACAGGCCCATCAAAGTAAACCTATATTTACGAAACGTTCATAATGTATATACAGCATTTTCATTACAATATATACAAATCAAAATTCACCTAAACTCACCCTGGGGAACTTTTTCCGATGAGCTCTTCGTATATGTATACCGTAAAGCTGCAGATTTCCAAGTGTATATGCAAATTTAGCTCGCATTTTAATTTCATGATAAATTTGCATAAGCTTCGATCTCTGCAGTTTTATGGTATACATATACGATGAGCGCATCGGAAAAAGTCCTCGGGGGTGAGAGTAGGCGAAATTTGGTTAGTATGTATTGTAATAAAAATGCTTTATATACATTATGAACATTTCGTGACTATAGGTTTAGTTTGATGGGCCTGTCCCTTAATGGGGTCTCGATGTACGCCGGATTTTGCTTCCAAGTATGGCTTTAATTACCGTAGATTGGCACTACTCGAGGACAACTACAGACCGCCAAAAAATGGTCCCGCAGCGGTCGCCACATGACTATTTTTTTGCGAGCGTGCATAAACTGTGCATTTTCGCCTCCTCTAGTATTATCAATGGTGCATTTTCTAACTTTCAAAGGTGTATGCAAAATCGTACACGAGATGCACATTTTATACTTGGAAGCAAAATGCGCTGTTTTTGCCATACATCGAGACCCCATTAACTAGATGTCGCGTCCTTGGTTACATGATTAAAACAAGAAGCACATTCAAGGACATGATCAAAGCATTTTGTTTTCCATGTAAGATCATGTGGTGAAGAAGGAGGAACTACTGTAGATGGAGTTTCACCCTCCAGAGAAGATGTAGACGAGGTCACTGCAGATGTGGTTGTTTGCGATTTGGCACTGGACGCTCCAGTTGATGTCTTGAACTAAAACATATTTACATTACTGCAATTACTCCGTATAGCAAAAACAAAAAAAGGTCCATTGTAAGTGCATTTCATTTCTATTCACCTTTTACGCACATACCATGACAATGAGCAACCATAACCCATAACCATCCACAGTAACTTTTAGCAAAACTAATTGACTAACTAACTAACGAATCAAGCTTCTGTAACGAATATCTGTTTAAAACACAAGCGTACAGTGAAAAAAGTATGAGTGTATGTACCAACCTGCGCAAGTTTAATATTCCGAACTTGAAATGATGATTCTGGATCCACACTAACAGTTACCTCTGTACATTGTTGCATCTGAATACAAAGAAACATAAAATAAAATAATAAAGGTGCGTTCAGAAATTAAGGTCTCCTAATTGCCAATTGCCCTTTCAGGGTCCCATTTTTTTTAATATGGACCAAAAACATTATCATTTTTTTAATTTCAATAGTTCGCAGAAAATGAATATTTCAAGCCATAACTAATAAATAATTTACTGAATAACCAGAAGAAAAACATTGTAATTACAGACGTTTAAAAAAAAACTATTCATCAGAACTTAGAACGCAGCGGGTTTGTCAGGTTTGTGAAAACTTCAACCGGACACTTCGCGCGTGAGGAATTCTCTTTGTTGACCATCCATCAGGAGGAAAAATAGTCTTGTACTGTAGAATGGGAACAATGTTTTGAAGGGACGGGCCCCTCAAAATAAACCTATATTTAGCATGATTTTATAATTTGTATAAATGGGATTTATTATTATGTATGTACACTAAATTTCGGCTAGATTTTTTTTTCGGCTAAAATGTTCGGTTTCGATATTCGGAGAACCATACCGTAGACGAACAACAATTGCACCCTTATTTCTTTACCTTGTGACCCGAGGGTAACTGGCTCTTGCTGTGTCCCAGGAGAGTATCTGTCTATACAGCCATATTCCCCCGGAACACGCGGTAAGGAAATAAGGGTGCGATTGTTGTTCGTCTACGGTATGGGTTTCCGATTATCGACACCGAAAAATTTCAGCGGGATAAAGTCTAGCCGAAATTTAGTGTACATTTACTATAATATTCCCCCGTTATACAAATTATAAAATCATGTTAAATATATGTTTATTTTGATGGACCCGTCCCTTTAAATAAATAGAACTAAGTGTTTTACAGTAAAACACTAAAAACTAACCAAGAGTGGGATGATTTGTCGTAGATCGGCATCGTGTTTCAGTGTGGCAATCAGGTAACTCGGCTGCTGGTCTGACATGTGTCAAGGAAACTCAAACACTAAAGGAGGACTGAATTAGGGTAATAAAAATAACATCATAAAATAACACAGCCTAAAATGTGTTTATGTGATGTGCAAAATTATAGTCTTGATGAAGTGTGTGTGCCATAAGAATGTATACGGTACGGGTAAGGCATTCATTATCATAAGTAACAAATGGCCTACAAGACGTATAATATAAAATGAGTAAAATAATTTTACAGAAGGGGTTAGGAGGGTGTATTTTCAGAAAATTGGGCGCCAAAGCATCCGAAGCTATGTGTTTCGCCTAGAAGGACATTGATGATCCCAAGTGAGAGTTACAAATGTTATTTGAACTCACATAGCATCATAGCGAACTTCAGCGAAAAGATGAAGTCGTACACTGGTACACTATTGTTGGTTTTTTATTTGTTAGAGATAAAGAATTTGGAACTTTGATTATGCTAGCTCTACCCTCTACTTATGGTTAGTAAGTTGAAACTAAACTCGAGTTAAGATAATCATGCATAATTACGGAATCTTCCCTAAACGGTTTTTTAAGTAGCGATCATTTGGGAAGGCTGTTTTTTTTGTGAACATGGCCTGTGAAAAAGGGAGCACATTAGACTGCAAAGACATGCATAGTGTTGCGGGCACTATGGGTAATGACATGGATGAATGTAAGCCAGCGCGCAAAGGTGAAGGCCGTCTATTCACTAGCACGTAGAGAGATAAAAATTGATCCATTTGGGAGGCACATGCACGTAGGAATGAACCTTTGGAAAATGTGGATATTGATTACGGATAATAACGCTGACAGAACTAAAAAATGGAATGGCAAAAAAGGTGTTTTCAAATATACTAAGTTTTTACAACGTATATGCGTTAGTAGCAGTGGTCAGCTCGAAGTACTGATTTCTGTGTGTGAGACCCAATTATGTAGAGGTTAAGGTCACATATTCGTATTGAGAACGAGAAGCGCCCAAGAAAGGCTAGCAAAGTTTTAGCAGTGCTTGCGCGGGGCGGTTAGGGCGCCGGTTAGAGGAGAACGTTATAAGGTCACATATTCGTATTGAGAACGAGAAGCGCCCAAGAAAGGCTAGCAAAGTTTTAGCAGTGCTTGCACGGGGCGGTTAGGGCGCCGGTTAGAGGAGAACGGGCGCCTCCGCGGGCTGGCACCAGTCGAAGACAAAGATATATGGACAGCGATAGACAAACACACCACTGTCCGGGCACAAAGAACCAAAAATTCAACAAATAATAGAAGTTACCACGCACATGTGCCAGAAGATATTAATTTCATGTTAATTCGGTATGACACGTGGTGTTGAAATAAATTCCCTCAACTGCAATTATAAAGCATCTTTTATACTTTTATGTCCTGTATGAGACGGAAGGGAATAGATTAGATATAATACACGGGAACGCAGATGTCAAGTATACATTTGACGCACACGTAGCCAGGCCCAGGCCACATACATGTACTGCGGCAGTGAGGTCACTTATGTAGTGTTACAGTGAGAAAACACAAAAAACATCACAAACTTCACTTATCACCCACAACTGATTGTATATTATAACTGAATTTGAACATTTGGCAAACTATGCATACTTTACAGATTCAGTGATACGACTCGAATGGCACATCATTGACCATCCACTGAACAACCCTCCGAACAATATATAGGAAACGGAGAAGGACGGTTCAATAGTTTTTTACGTGTTTGACCAAGCTTCACGAAAACCGTTATCAACTGGTCACCTAATGGTCAACAAATTGTCAGTAGTCGGTCACCAAATGTTTTTTTTTTCGTGAAAACCATTCGGTGACCGACTACTGACGGTTTTTCTGTTGTCTGGGGGCAATTACTCCGTTTTCCTGCGAATGAATAAAATGCCAATGGGGAAGATAGGCCTTGCGACTTGCCACCCACCGACTGGTACGAAGTATGTACACAGTACACAGAATACAAAGGTAAACATTCCGACATAGGAGACCGTTCCCGCTGCGAGACATTTGAGCTTACAAAATACCAAAAAAATTCAAATAAAAATTTATTCCAACAAAACCGTGCAGCACATACCTAAAATTTCTTTATATTTTCTTATAAAAACAATTGTACATGTACATACTTAAATTTTTAAAATAAAGCAAAAAGCAAAGTGAATACGTAAAAACCTGGAACAATTTGAACATAAAATGTGCATGTAAAATCAAGTGTTTTGATTCCTATACCGCCCTTAAGTTACCGTACGCTGACAGCCACAATTAAAATACGTGAGTGAGAAAAATAAAAGTGTTACTGAATGAGGGAAACATTAGTCTACTATTATTTTTCTATGGTTTTGTTGTTCTGCCTTATTGTTGAGCGGATTTCCCAGGTCAGCGATATGTTTGACAATAGATAAATACTAATACGGGACCAAACTATATCAATGGAGCTGCGTCTCAGCCTGACAGAAGAATAGATAGATCCTGTGAAGAGTAGCTAGGGGTGCAAACAGCTCCAAAGGCACGAAAGTGAAGATTAATACAAATCTTTGTTGGGTAATGGGCGTTTTTATTAATATTTATGTCCTTCCAGTCAAAATCTACGGTGAAATCACATAAAGCCCACTCTTTCCATACTGATCTTAAAAACCACATCCATGCAGGATTCAAAAACTCTATCGATGTTCCGCGTGTCCGTGGCGTTAGTAAAATGTGTATACAACGGTTTCTCGTGCTGGATATCCGCGCCAACAAGACGGCTGAATCGCTCACTGATGTAGCTTGCAGATGCGTCGTAAGCTTGCGGTCCTGAATTGCGCAATTCTGTGATCATGTGGTGACCAGTTCATGGCGGTTTTCGAAGAAATTTGGTCACGACAAAGTCACCAATTGGAAAACAAATAGGTTGGCTCAAAAAAAAAACTGCGAAACGTCAACAAATGGTGTCTTCGTTACCTACATGCAAGTTCAAGCTCCCAACTACCGATCAAAAATAAATAATTAATTAAGAAATTGGCCTATTAAATCAACCGATCAATAATCGGCATAACACAAAGCATACAAATCACCTTTATAATCCTTAAAACACACGTTGATCGGAGTATTCTCGAGCCTTTCCCGGAATATGTCGATCTTGTTGAGGAAAAGTATCATAGCCGTTCTTTTTCCAAAACATTTGTTGTTGGCCACACGCTTGAACAAGTGCATACTGTACTTGAGACGATTCTATAATTGACTTTTGTGACTCTATTCTCTATGTGCGATATGCCCTTCTCCCGTTTTGCGCGTTACACGAAAGGAGTGCAAGTAGCGTGAAAATGGCGTGCAATTTGCACGCCGTACTCACGCCAATTCGCCCCAGGCTTTTCGCGTTCAAGCGGCGTGAGATCGGCGTTGCACGCCATTCCCTTTCCGCGTGCATTTTTGCACGCCACCACGTTGCCAAATACACTTTGCACGCCGTTGTCACGCGGCTTGCACGCCAAGTTTCGTCGGTGTTATGATCCAAAAAAAACTCTGCAAGAAAATAGCATATAGATACAGGATAATGGGCAAGTGAGATGAAACAAAGGAAGCTCACCACAACTATTTCTCCATCATTTAATTTTTGCGTGTATCCAGATACTTCGGCGACAAAAAGCACTCCACTGACGTTATCGAAGCAGTGAATCCATTTTCGCTGTTCCGATCGCTGGCCGCCCACGTCAACCATCCTATAATACAGTAAAAATATACCTTTCCGTCCTACTCGGTTCGCGGCTGCAACCCCAACCGTTGGACTCCAACGAAAAAAGGTGTAACGGTGGAGGTCGACCCCGACGGTGGCGGCCAAATTTATCCCAGCGGAGCGGAAATTTTCTGCGACCTCCACCGTGGGGGTGCGCAACCGTCGCAACCGTTGCCAAAAACCTTTTTTTTTTCGCCATTATGTGACAGTTCCGCTTTTTTAAAATTGTAATGCGCTATTCTTTATTGATGTTCTTTCCATGACTCCATTACAGTGTTGAGAAGGTGTACACTGAGGCTGTGATGTTGAGGATGCCCAATGGAGTGTGTCAGACCGTGGTTTGTTTGGTGAGTCCTTATATGTTTCTCAGTACCTTTTTAAATTTGAATTGTAGACGAAGACACTCTTCCTGCTCTTTCTTTGTTTCTTTTAGAGAGAAGGCAGCGATTTGATGCCAAGTCAAGTTCGTGCAGAGTTTTGATGTCCCTCTTGGTTGGTGTAAGATGAAGAAAATGAAAAGATGTGCGAGGAACCTATTGGTATGAAAAGTTTTTGCATTTGCTTTTTGGTGTTACAGGTTTGATTGTTATTTTAACGCACTGATTTAATGGCGTATCTTGGGTTGCTTATGTCTTTAATTACTTGTGCAGGAAAGGATTTCCGGCACCTAACCTACTTTATCGGAAACCATTTTCTAGATATGTAGCGAAAATGAGCAGTCTGAGGAGACGAGAAAAACAGAAAACAGAGACCCACAATGAGCTACCGGACCATGGATCAGTTTGGTGAGTATTATTACTTATAGAACCCTGGTTTTAATTAGGATTGTGGCTGGATATTCTTTCTCTGGTTCTTTTAGGAGAGCGAGCAACGGCCTGTTGCCACTGGTGCCCAGTTCGAGCTGGAATTCGCTATCCTACTTTTGACACGGTCTTATTTGTTTGTGAGCTGGAGATGAGGAAAAGGGGCAAGGAGAGACCTATTGCCATGGATGGTTGGTTCCAACTTAATTTTTATTGCTATTTTGACTGGGTATGTTCTTTGCTTATCTTTTTGATGTTCACAGTCCTTTGTCACTACTCAGGCACGAGTCATGTCATTCAGTTGTTAGTCAGCGAATATCTTTGGTCAGAGTGCTACTGCATTTCATCGTGTCCCTTTTATTATCCCGCTTTACGCTCTGGATTATCGTAAATTTTTCGTTATCTTAACTTTTCTTAAATTTCTAGGTGTACAGCGAAAATGAGGATGCGAAAAAAATGGAAGCACGAAGCAGAGACCCTCAATTTGTATGAACTGTCGGACCATGGCTGTTTGGTGAGTATTGCTGCTCTTGCTTATCATAACCTAGTTTTAATTAGGGTTGTGGATGAAGACACTCTTTATGTTGTTGTTTTAGCGAGAGGCAGCTGTGATCTGATGCCCAAGCGTCGAGTTCGTGTAGGAATTTCGCTATCATTCGTTTTGGAGGTCTGATTGTGAGATGAAGAAACGAAGAAAACCTGCAAGGAGATGGATGTTATGAGAAACTAGAAACTATTGCATGAATGGTGCGCACTCCCTTTTTAGTGGTATTTTGCTTATTGTTAGACGTGTTCTTTGCTGATCTCATATTGTTCACCCTGTCCCTTGTCACTACTTAGTCATTCAATTGTTATTGAATATCTTTCGTCATATTGCCACACACACTAGTTTGTTAATTGCGTTTAATATTTCTGCGCCACCACCGTTTTATTATCATTGCTTGCTGCATTATTACCACGACTTGTTTTCAGACGTACACATTCTCCGAATTAAATGACTCCGAACTCCCCGTTATGTTCGTCGAAGACGCTGTGTGGAACAGTGGAACAGTTGTGGTTGCGTAGGTCTGTCTATTTTTTTCTGTAATCAGAGTGTGTTGTTCTAGAAAGACCTTTGCAAGCTCATATAACGTGGAACTTGATGCAGTTTTCCCACAGAGAATGCATCATGCATCTGACTAACTTCTATGAGATGCTGACTTTTAAAAACAGATATTTCAATGTGAAAACATTATCTGATTTTCGTCGCGATCCTGCCCCAGATGACTTTCCCGACGGGGCGAACGAGTGGTTTATTTTTATTTTTTTATAGAGTGGGCTACTCACATTGGCTTGGCGCGGAAGACAGAATATATAACGAATTTTATCGTCGTCTGTTTATACGGTAACTATTCGATGATTCTCTTATTTTCTTTTCACTAGTTACGCTAGTATCAAAGCACGTATGCACGCTGATGCTTTCTTTTAGCATAATTCTTCTTGGTTGCCAATCCCAAGTATTGTTCTCATGGCTCGTAGTATTTACGTATTTTTCTCGCCACCAACTCCCTATATATGGTACTTCGCGCCGGTACGATAATCTCGTTCATTCTCACCTCACTTTTACTATTTTAGGTTGTGCGTGAACACGTGTAGACGATGATTTTGCCACTGCTCCAACTTCGGACGGTACGATACGATACATGTGAAGGATCGAAGGATGTGTCTCTTTGGAACGCACATACACATTAAAATGTACTAAGGATATTTTTTATGTTATGCCTTTTCAAGGGTAGCAGTCCATTCCTGTCATTTTTGTTCGGATTCTCATTAACTGTGTCTGTATGGAAGAAAGTCTGAATTTATTGTGGAAGGCTTGTCGGCTTGTCCACTACCTCGTGTCAACTAAACGTTTGTTGATAATTGCACTGCCATGTAGTATATTCAACAATTATATGCGGCAATTTTGCAATTTCCTAAATTTTATAATAGATGAGAAGGCAGTTTTCTACCTAGGCATCTTTGTCCCGTGGTAGTGGACATCTCTTTACCTCCGCAGTTCCTTTCCCTTTACAATTAAACTGGTTTTAAGTATTTTCATTTATTGATATTTTATTATCCCTTTGCTCTCTTTTTTTGTTGAGTTTATTAGAAATGTCTATTTGTTTATATAGGTAGCATCTTCCGATATTGTCTCATAATTTTTTATACGTGTAGGCAGGTGTATCGAGAGCTTTAGCACGGTTATTTTCATACCACACTGTATTTACATATACTTAAGGTTCGTTAACGAATTTAAATGTAATAAACAATGTCCTTTAATTGCTTCTTTTAATTTGCCTGTGGAGGGTGGGGACCAATTTTTGAACGGGGAGTGTTTTCTAATTCGCGCGAGCCAAGTACCGCATCCAATTTAGTTAGGTCGGACCGACGGTGGAGGCCAGCGTTGCGGTGGAGCCCACGCCGACGGTCGAGGTGTTCCCTAGTGGGAACGGTTGCCTCTGTGGTTGCGGTACTGAGTAATTCGAGTTGACTGAGGAAGACCGTAGCTTGGTCTCGCGGCGGCTCTCTCGGGGATAACTCACCGAGTTTTTCTAGTAATGGAATAAGGTTTCAACAGTAATGTTCCTGGAATGTTCTTCTTTCCGAAACAACAAATTCCTGTAAACTTTTTTTCCCGGTCTTCACTTTAAAGCCGTATGATAGCCGGTTGTGAAACATATGCCAACCGTCGTATTCCGATGTTGTGTAAGCAAATTAGTGCGCGACTCCTGCGCGATTATTAGACTGATTATACTAATGAGCATATAACACATGGGAATGTATTCATCCAAAATACGTTTCAAAAACCGGTCCTTATATTCCTTTAAAGAACATATTGTCTCGCACCTTAGAATAACCTGTTTATAGGGGAATTCAATCTCGTTGATCCCTGTGGTCGGCATCCGCGATCTTATAACATCCTGTTCTGTAGGTTGGTAGTCTGCTTGTCCTATTCGCACAATTTCCTCGAGGAAACTTTAAAAAGAATACAATTAGTAAGAAGAAAGTAAAGTCACGGACGCGAATGTAGTACAGCTACGCTACAACTCACAAGAGACAATACAGAAATCAAAAGCTCATAAGAATCATTCACTCACCCAAAAGTGCATGATCATATTTTGAGAATAAGAAATGTAGTAGCAGGTGTGACGCTATAAAGATTAACTCTGAAGTGAGAGAGCGATTGTACTTAAAAATTCAATATGGAGTTAAAAACTCCGTAGCCTATGGTGTCTTATAATTGAAGGAAGTGCATGTCGTAGAATACAGGATTTTCTTCATTTTTATGAACAAAATCTAGTATAAAAAGCAATTTACAGTAAATAAATTCAAATTAATCCAAGAATATATCGCATTTTTCACGCACGTATGTAATGAGATGCGCGTTGATTGGCCAAGATGAGAACGCATTGATTGGTCACGACACAGATACCAAGACCGCGATAGGACGCGACGGGTAAGGTAAATTGATTTTTATACATGAATGTTGCTCTAAAAATAGGGAAATGGTTTTGTGGAGAAAAATATGTACATACCATACAGAAGAAACATATGTTTGAACAGAAAACATAACAGTCACGTATAAAACACAAGATACGCCAGGAATTCACAGATGCAAAGAAAACAGAGATAGAACAAAAAAAGTTGTATAGTACTGTACATACCGACAAATTTCCACCAAATTGGAGAAAGTAGCTCACAGCTCACAGGCTCACACTAACATCACAAGCCGCTATCTTCGTGAAATAGTGAACCATCTTACTAGATTGCGGAGTCGAGCAGCTCTATCTGGTCCCTTTGCTCCAACACCTTTCGGATAAAAGGAGAACGGAATATCCTTCGTATCAACATTGACATCTCAACTGTGAGTTCGATTTCTGTTGGGTTAAGGTCTTGGAAAGCTCGATTGAAGCGTTCTATGTAAATCTGAAATATGGGAGTTTTACTCTGTGGGGTACTTATTATATTTCTTTCACTACTTGTTGTTTTACTACTTTTTATGCCGTTGTACAATAAGGCAGGAGTGTGAAAATGGTCAAGTAAGAAAGTAAGCTTGCTTATTCGAGAAATATAATATAGTGCTGAATTGAATACTCACCCTAATTTCTGGATCAGGATCAATGTGCAGCTCTTTGGCACCATCCAGCAGTTGAAAAACAGACTAAATTTTAATATCGACACTAGGCGACCTGGACACTTATAAAAATGTGATCTGAGGCCGTATTTTAACTGAAATTTTCATCTCGGAATCCCATCTCGGAATCGTTTCGGAATGTGATTGGTATTTTGAGTGCGCTAATCTTTTCGGAATTCCATCTCGGAATCCATCTCGGAAAAGCATCTCGGAAACCATCTCGGAATGCTCTCGGAATGCATTTGGTATTTTAACTGCAAAAAAAGCATCTCGGAATACGCAAAATTCCGAAAATTTTGTCAGCTAGGTAGGGTAGCTGAATCATCTCGGAATTGCCTTATACTAGTCATAATATGATCAGAAAGTAGTTATTTACTTTATTTTTCTTATCTTATTACACAATTCAGCACTATACAACTATATTGCATTTGCGCGGCCCCATTCGGACGAAATAAGTTTTCAAACTTTTCAAAATTTTGCCTTATTCCTACGTGTTTTGCAGCGCTGAATCGGAAAACATGGTTCACATAGGTTCTAGAGTCTAGAGGCCATTGTAACCTAATAAACAAATAAAATTTCAAAACTGCGCTAATAAGGATTAATATTCTGTGTTTACTCATTTACCTAGTATTATCTATTCCTTCACTCCTTAATTTCACTTAAAAATAGTGAAAATAATCAATAAACCTTTCGTTCAATCGATCGTTAATTGTACTTGCAAACGATTGGGTGTAGTTGGTTACCCCTATTTATGAAGTTTCATGAAGCTCTACCCCTTATAAGTGAGATTTTAACTAAAAAGTATGCAGCTAAATTGAAAAATAAATATTCCCGCCGTTTAGTTCTGTCATTTGTTGCATTGTGTACAATATCCATTTCGGAAATATTCCGAGAGATCGCGGCGCTACTAAAATACCGAGCTCGGAAATCCATCTCGGAAAGCATCTCGGAATTGAACCATCTCGGAACGTTCCGAAACGATTCCGAGATGGGTATTAAAATACGGCCTCTGGGCGGGACTAGAACCCGCAACGCCTCGCTTCGCAGTCCAGCGCTTTACCAATTACACAGTCACAGTGAACAAGTTTCATAAAAGGTAAAAACTTGAATACACAATTAATACCCAATAGTTGCCCACCTCAATCACGTTACTATAAACCAGGTAACGATAATTCAAGTAATCCACGTCTGTGAAACCGTTCAAGTGGAGAATTCTAAAAAAACTTTCGTCAAAACTTTAAAACCAGGCTCTTTGGTTTGGTTTGAAAACAGTGTATTGGAGACGCTCATAAGATGTATTTCCTGGGTACGGTAGACCCGTTGTAAGCGCTTCCTCCAAAGTTTCAATTCTCATTAGGATTTGTGAAACGACATTGTGTGCCAAGTTGGCAAATACATATTTTCTTGATAATTAGAGCCGTAGTTTAAGGATTAAATGTTTGCATCAAGAATGTGGGCTGTCTTATTGTTCGTTCAACCAAAAATAATTATGGATCACTTCATTTGCTTGAATATAGTGCTCTTCCCGCTGGCTGGACCTCCGAGGAGCAGAATTTTCAGAGTCTTCTTGGCTGTCTGTCGATCCTTCTCGATCATTTGTTCGATCAACTGATTGCGTCTCATCATTTCACGAAGGTTATTGATATTAACTAAATATTTAAAGGGTCGGCCCCACCAAAATAAACCTATGTTTATCATTTGTTCATAATTTGGATAAAGGGTGTTTATTATAATATACACAAACTAAATTTCAATAAGATTTACCCCAGTGAAATTTTTCAGCGTCGATATCCGGAGAGCTGTACCGTAGGCAAAAAACAGTTGCACCCTTATTTTCTAACAGTGTGTCCCGAGTCCCGAGGGTATCTGGCTCTCTTTGTGGCTCGGCAGAGTATCTGTCAATCTTATTATATAAAGTTGGGAGCTGTGTTTGTTTGTTTGTGCGTTTGTTTGTTTGTACGTTTGGATGATGTGCGTTACGCTCAGGAAGTAGGATTGGTTCAGTAGTTCATGTTCCCAAGCACTGAGCCATCTCACATCCCGAGCGCCCCTCTCACAAAAGCCCGAAAAAAGCTGCATAGACGGAATATCTGTGGGGTATCGGCCGTTCGTTTCCGCGGCGCTCAAAGTACTAGGTGTGAACTACAAATAACATGCAAATCTAAAGCGACAAAAGAAGGGACGAAGCGATGATTTTTGCATATGATCCTTGCCCTAATTTTTTTAACTGATTTTTAATCTACGTTTCACGTATGCATAAAATAAAGTAAATTCACTAGAAAGTCGCCTCGGGCGGCGTGGCCGGCTGGTATTATATAGCCATATTCCATATTCTCTCGGGCTCGAGACACACTGTTAGAAAATAAGAGTGCAACTGTTTTTTTTTGTCTAGGGTACGGTTCTCCGACTGGTTGAAATTTAGTATGTATATATTATAATAAACATCCGTTATACAAATTACGAACAAATGATAAATATAGGTTTATTTTGGTGGGCCCGTCCATTTAAATTTTTCAATTTGTATTAAAAAAGCCGTATGACAGCCGGTTTTGAAACGTATGCCGGGACGCAGTATTCCGAAGTAGTATTTATGCAAACATACACATACTGCGCGATTTTCAGTCTGATCGTATTGATATGCATACAACATATGGGAAAGCAGTTGTCCAGAATACGTTTCAAAAAATATGCCGTTATATCGCGTTAAAATAAATATTGTTATTTAACTAAAACTAAATCTGACATAGTCTCTACTCTACTCTCTACGAGACACATCGGCCGAGAGACACCGCCCGGATTGGAACTACAATGAAGATCCCCGACTTCTGGAAAAAACGGGACCCTGGATTCTACATGCTTAAGTCTATGTGTGATGATTGTATGTCTGAATAAAGTGGTATTCATAAATAGTGCACTTACAAATGAATCAGTAGTTTTTTTTTGTTGAGTAGAAGCTTGCTCATGGGCTCATAGGTAGTGCAAAAAGTCTACCCATTCCAGTCGAATTCTATGCACTAGCCCGAAGACCTCGAGCAATTCCTAATGCACAGGACCTCTGCGGAACAAGTCATACGGAAACTTCGAAACTGTATTGTACCACCCTTGAATAAAGGTACACGCTCTTGAAGCGTAAAAGATTTAGATTTTAAAATATTATCAAAACGGCTGACCCAGATCGCTCGATCCACTCGGCGCAGAGAAGTGCTGATTCAAATTTGCAGATACCTGAACGAGAAATGGTGACCAGCAGAATAATAGCAAGAAAACGTTTGCGCAAGAGGCGTCGTCACGGCGTCCGAGCAGTCTCCCCGCACTGAAACGGCCCTCAACTTCCTGCCGAATACAATCCGTTTAAACGCAGCAACTTTACTACCGGATTAGTTAAAGGACGCGATTTTGTTTGTGAAATACGTTTGCTGACCCTAGCCACATCGTAGCGGTCTTTCAAATCGCTTGGCCGCAGATGCCGCTGTGCTCATATCGCTCTAAAACCACGGGTAATCGAGCAATTCCGACCCGAATAAATGGCGCCAATGTGTCCGACGTCAAGTTGTTACTTTTCGTTAAAAATGCAAAGAGCTCAAGGAAAGCAAGGAAAGTTTCGCAAAGTCACGGGGATAGTGTTTTATAACTTACAATAGCCTAAAGGGCATATACGGCTTATTTACAGAAAGATTGAAAATCACCTGTAGCACAGACGCCCTCCCACATAATAAAAGACTCAGGTCCATCCTGGAGCTGCCGCTGTGCTCATATCGCTCTAAAAAAAAAAGAAAATAAAACGTGAAAATTGTGCATTGTAATATTTTAACGTGGTTCAAAATACTATACTGTAAACTGGAGCGTTCTCTACGATAGTACAATAGATGTGGTGCGAAATTTTTCTGATTCTACGATTTTTGATGGTATGATCTGTTGGACGTTTCGTCTGTACTAATACGTAACTCATTATGGAGCCATACTTACCATCGGTCGGTAATTTCGGGCACTAGTTTACTTGCTTACATTACAGTAACGCGACCTCCCAGCACAATCACCGAGCCGAGCTCACTAACTTACGACTATTTCCCGAAGCATTTTCCTGAAGTTGGACTTGAGCGTCCTCCCCGTCCTCCTCTTGAGCTCCCATGTTTTCAGGAGCCGGTGGCAGTGTGGAAACACTACCACCCATACAAATTCTGAAGACAACTTATTGCCAGGCCTCGAAATGTTTCAAGTTTCAACCATATTTCACAAAATGGAGGAAATATTCAAAAGTATAACGAAGGAAATACTCAAAAAGCATAGGCATAGGCATAGCCATACTCATACAATATGTCTGCTGTCGGAAGCTAGACAAACTGGATTCCACATAATTGACTATTGTGTATAGTATAGTTTTAAGTTACTTACTTGTTAACATATTTACAAATTTATAAAAAGATGTTTAAGAAATCAAAAACTGGTTGAATAAGCATCTAAGAAGTATGCACAAGGATCCCGTTGAAATACAAAAAAACGCTTCTCGTGTTTCTCGAAAACGAATGGTTGCGTGCACCAGCCTACAAATTGTTCGGTTTCTAAAACATTAATTAGAAGACTATATCTTAAAAAAATAATTGCAACAACTATACAATTTTAAGGTCGTAGCGGACGTACGAACGCAACTTGATAACGTTGAGGTAACGGTAACTTGAGGGAACGTGGCTAAACCAAACTAAAACTACAAAATACGGGTTGGCTGTTTGTAAGGGACCAAATTATTGGTTCACTATCAACATCGTTTTCTTTGTAACTCTTGTGGAATTACAATCTATATACTGTTGGTGGAAATTATATCCAAGTATCTATATTACCTACTTTGAATTTTTCTTTTTGATCGTCTCTCAAGGCGTTGCGCTCTTTTTAATGAGTATAATAAATATTCAAAATAAAAGTCGCAAGTAGAAAGTCAGTGCGAAAATGAGCGTCATGAGCTTCAGCAGAAGGGTTTTAGTATAAATAATAAATTAGGAAAATCCATATGCTTCGAGGAGGTTGACCAGTACAAAGGGAAGTGAACAGTACGGGAGAGAGGGAGGGAGGAGGAGAGAATGAAATAGAGAGAGAGGTAGAGAAGGAGGGTGAAAAGAGAGGGAGGAAAGTGTTACAGACGCGCAGCATTATGTGTACTACTGTGTACATTCTGTGTATGTATATACTAGTAATGCAGCAATTAACAAGTGTCTCATTAAACAACAGATAGTTGCTAGGCATTCACTCTAAAATATCGAAAAGTGCTCTGGTAATTACAAGGCATGAAAGATGGTGTTGCCATGTTGAGCATTAAAAAAATAATCAAATTAATAACAAATGGTCTCCGTTGCCTATGTCAGGTTCAGAACGAATGTAAAATGAAACAGTACTCAACAGCTGAGATCGACATTCTGCTAAGCGCTGCCCATGATAATAGTTTATTTGTTAATTATGTGTGTTGTGCGAACCTTGTACGAACCTGAGGCCACCTACCTACGATTCCCTCGTGAAAAGATTCTCTTGTGACAGAAAATATCATTCCAACGTGAGAGTCGCGGGGGAAAAGCCTGAGTGGTGAATATGGTCTCTGGAAAGCATCTCATGACAGTCTAACTATTCTGCTGTGTAGAAATCAAGAGACACAGGTGCTCCATCATGGCCCGACAGCTGAATTGTATCTACGTGGAAACTACGTCAGTTGTAAAAAAAGTAGTAACGGAAAAATGCGCATTGACTCACAGTGTGATTATTAATTACCAGAAGCGCAGAAGCTACGCCTGAGACGTCTTTCTATATTTATGAAACGTCTGTAACATAGATGAAAGTCTTTCGAATAAAGACACACACCGTTCTTTTACATGAGAATATTCTAATTTGAGCTGCGCATGAGCGGCACAATTATTCTAATTATACTTCCGCAGTGTGAGTGCTAGCGCACGCTACAGTTACTCTTTTATATAACTTACCAGACGGCTATCGCCGCGTGAGGCGACTTTCCAAAACTGCACAGGCGATACTTCACTTCAAAGCCTCACAAAAATGGGCATACTTATATATGAAACGTATGAAACGTATTGCCTATGATTAAGATGGGGACTCATTTTGCTTATTTTGTAGTTGCGAAAAATTGGACTGCTTATACCAAATCCTTGAAACGTATTATGGATTTTGTTTCCGACATTGCGACAAAAAAACGTAAAACGGAATTTCCAAGCTATTATAAGCTGCCTATGCAAATTTATCGTAAAATTAGACTGCGATCAAAATTTGCGTATACGGCTTTGAAATCTGCAGCTTTACGGTATACATATGAGTTGAGCGCATCGGAACAAAGTGTCCCAGGGTGAATGAAGGTGAAATTTGGTTTGTATATATTGTAATAAAAATGCTTTGTAAACAGTATGAACATCTCGTAAACATAGGTTTAATTTGATGGGCCTGTCCCTTTAAGAGAATGAACTTAGCGATAATTTTTCGAGGCGATAATAAAAATGCGATAATTTATTTCTTCTCTCTAGTGATTTTTCCAAATTACCGCCAACAGTTATCGCATGCTATTTTCACTAGCGAAAGGAAACCGCTCTCTTTCCGCTTTTAGACTAGGGCTAACGAAGCGCATAGCGAAGTCGGGGATCTTCATTTTTAGCTCCAATCCAAGGCGGTGTCTCTTAGCCGATGTGTCCCATAGAGTGAAGTAGAGAGCACTAGCTTTATAGATTTGTAAGAGCGGAAGTACAAAATTGAGTGTTAGGCAACTGCATAACTCTCAGAGGACGACAGACGAAATGATAGTAAAAAAAATGAAAATCATGGGTATAGAAAAATTGCCCCGCCCACACCATTAACCGTAAGACCCCAAGGCGCCTTACTCATCGGCGGGTTCATATAATATTTTATCTACAGTATGAAACTCTCGCCATGGCGACGGGTTGTTGTTTCACAAAAATTAACCTCGTGTGACATCCCGTGATAAAGTAAATGTGCAGCGCCCTTCTCAACGCTGACAAATTTCTACTGATCGGCCGAGTGGGCCCTCCAACGTGAAACTTGGCGACATCGCCGCGCCAAAAATGAGGGTCCGCCACAGCGGGGCGGCGCACTCCGCCTAAGGTGCGCGGCGGGTGCGCCGGAGTGCGCGAATGGTAAATGGCGCACCTACGGCGGTTTCAGGGCGCATCTGGAGCGCACCTACGGCGGGCTTGCCGCGGAACCTACGAAAAGTTCGCTACAGGTTCGCCCAACTGCGTTGAATATCCTTTCGCGGACCTGTGGCGCGCCTGCCGCGCGCTCTAGGCGCAGTGCGCCGCCCCGCTGTGGCGGACCCTCATTTTTGGCGCGGCGATGTCGCCAAGTTTCCCCAGTGTCGCCTGGTTCCCTGGGAAAAACATTATCGAAATGAAATGATTTATTACTGACAGACAAAAAACAATCAGCGCACGTACAAACATTGTAAATCAACAAATAAAGATACACGTAAATATGTAATATTTGTACGGTAATGGTAAAAAAAAATAAACGAGTATCACCAATAAAAACCGGTGGATAGTCAACAATAGAAAACAAGCGATTTTATAAAAGTATATACTACTATCGAGAAAAAGTGCGACTTACAAAGCGATCAAAAGAAAATCGTGTGTTCACAATTATCGCGCTCGCCTTGCCTACCATGCAAGTACTGGGGAAACTTGGCGACATCGCCGCGCCAAAAATGAGGGTCCGCCACAGCGGGGCGGCGCACTGAGCCTAGACCGCGCGGCAGACGCGCCACAGGTCTGCGAAAGGATATTCAACGCAGTTCGTCGAACCCGCGGCTAACTTTTCGTAGGTTCCGCGGCAAGTCCGCCGTAGGTGCGCTCCAGATGCGCCATGAGACCGCCGTAGGTGCGCCATTTATCATTAGCGCACCCGCCGCGCACCGTAGGCGGAGTGCGCCGCCCCGCTGTGGCGGACCCTCATTTTTGGCGCGGCGATGTCGCCTTCACGTTGAAGCGCGCGCACCTGCGAAATGCTCCGTTAATGAATCCCGAGCATGTCCCGAGAAACTTTGCGTTTCCGCGGATTCTCCGAGAAGATTCTCGGAAACTTTGAGGTTCTCGGGCCGAGCTCGGAAAATAGGCGGGCCGAGCTCGCTCGGGAGCCGTCTGTTTGTCCGTTTCCGAGCATTTCCCGACAAACTTCCGTTTTCCGAGCTTTTTCCGACTAAAAACCGAGTAGGAAACTAGAAATGTTTATTAACTAGATAACTAGAAATGTAGAAATGTTACTCTTACAAGGGGTCGGCAACACCGTAAGGTGAGCGATTGGAAATTGCACCTCATAGGTAAAGAAAGTATGGTGAATAAGGGTAAAACATGTATGTAAAATTTTCTGTGGTCGTCTGGGAATGGTAATGGGAACCCGTAGTGCTTAAGGTAAAAAGGCGCCTTATCACATGCTTCCTGAAGCAGGTAATCATCGGTTCGGTAGTGTAGAGGGTGGGTTCTCATCTATAGTCATGATGACCAAGGTTCAATCCCCCACCAGGAATGTTTTTTTTTGGACTTTTCCAGTGGGGACTAGTTTTCGATATTTTCAAAAGCATAACTGATTTGAATGAATTTTTTGATGAATTTTTCAAACGTATCCTTTTCTTCATTCTATTGTTTTATTTTTGTTTTCGCATATGACACTTCATTTTCTCTTTTTTTTCTGTGAGTTTCGAGTGGTTTCTATATTTTGGCGCAAATTTTTGGCCCGGCTTGCCACATGTTGGTTAGAATTACTTCAAAAAAGGGCTAGAAAAAATGATTGCGAAAATCAATATGCTGTGAAACCGTATCCTGTTTGGAACATAATCAATATGGCTTGCTTTTTTGGTATTTATCGCTCTGCATAATAGTATATACAGAACCATTTCCTCATATGTTCTAAAAGAAAAAAACTTTGAAAACAAATTCATTCAAACCAGTTATGCTTTTGAAAATATCGAAAACTAGTGCCCACTGGAAAAGTCCAAAAAAACATTCCTGGTGGGGGATTGAACCTTGGTCATCATGACTATAAATGAGAACTCACCCTCTACACTACCGAACCGATGATTACCTGCTTCAGGAAGCATGTGATAAGGCGCCTTTTTACCTTAAGCACTACGGGTTCTCATTACCATTCCCAGACAACCACAGAAAATTTTACATACATGTTTTACTCTTATTCACCATACTTTCTTTACCTATGAGGTGCAATTTCCAATAGCTCACCTTACGGTGTTGCCGACCCCTTGTTAGAAAGAGCGCAACGCCATAAGAGACGATGAAAGAATTCAATAGTTTTAAAATTCAAAGTAGTAAATCAAAGAGAAAATACGAAAAAATGCATAGCATATATGTATATATCCACCAAAGATAAAAAGAAATTCCACAGAGAATAGTTGTAACTGACATATCATCAAAGAAACTGTATTCACACAAGCAGCTAACAATTTTGCAGTTTTAGACTAGTTTAGCCACGTTTAGTAATAACCTAGCTGGTTTTTCCGCGGGAAATGCTCGGAAACAAGGATCATAGTGCTGGTGCACCTCTTTTCTTACGGACGGACGCACACAGTCAAAAAATCTGGGAGAGCTCGGTTTTTTAAACGACAAATGCTTTCAGTTTATTTCAACAACATCGACGAGATGCATAAATAATCATAGGCATTAATAATCATTCATCTGGTTGGAATTTCGTATAATAATAAATATAATAACTGTTTAGAATAGATGATCACGACACTACCGACAACTATGTATAAAGGTAACACCATAGTTCTCGTCAAAGCGAAACTTCTCACAATCACCGCGCAGAAACTCCATGGGTACGCAAAAGTACACAAGTCCAAATGTCGCTTGTGACGTCCGACTCCCCCATCAAAAAGTTCGCCACATGTGCGACAAATAAAGCTGCGCGCTTCTGGCGCACCGACGTGCAACCTGAGGGTACATGACGCCGCTGTGGGGACCACTTTTTTTGTGCGGTGAGCTTCGCCTTAAACATTGTTCTTACAAATTATTGGGACGGGAGCTTTCTGTTTCAAATTATCAAGTCAATAAAAACACAATGGAAACTCAAAGTAATTTGTATGGTAAGCATAATTTACAGTGTAATAGGAGCTTGTGAAAATCGACCCGTACCGTACTAAAGCAAATACCACCGTTAAAAATAATTAACAACCCTAAGAAATCAAACTGTCGATATTTATCAACGAACGAAAGAGAACAGTGGGCTTGACGAGCGAAGACCACACACCACAGTTGTATGTGACGAGCACGGCCGCCAGTACCAGCTCGTTTCCTTTACACCATTATGTATTCGACAAGTAAGGATTCAAGTTCACCGCTCCTCGAACAGCAGGTTCCGACACTTCCTTGAATACAAAGCCCCTGAAAATACTGCAGATCAACTACCCAATAAGTAAAATTTTCTACTTTAACATCGATTGTTGCACCTTGCTGCTCTTGTTCAAGGCTTTCCTATATTACCCCAAACAGAGTGAGTTAAAGGGTGAGGCCCACGAGAAAAGTTTTCCCCAATTTACGTGCACAGAACGTCCGGAATTTCAGAAATATTACTGTGAAAACCGCATTTCATTACGCCTAGAACTCGACGAGTTATTCCTCAGCAAACTGTTCGGCCAGGTACCGTAGTTAGAACCAAGCTCTTTTATTTATTTATTTATTTATTAAATACACCAAAAGGTGTGCATCCGAGGATGAAATTTAAAAACGAACATACAAACGGAAACAGATGACCGATTTGATTAGGAATGAAATTTGACATTCTGCATTTGGAATATTGTTGCAAAGGAATAAAGCCAGCATTTTTGTTTGAGCAAACCTTGAATCAATCCCTTTAGCAAATAATGTGGTATTTCCATGTTACCTTAAAGGGACAGGCCCACCAAAATAAACCTATATTTACGATACGTTCATAATGACTATCAAGCGTTTTTATTACAATATATGCAAACTAAGTTTCACCTTTATTCGCCCTGGAAAACTTTTTTTCCCATGCGCTCAACGTATATGTATACCATAAAAAACGCTTTCCCAGTTTGCCATTAAATATTTTCCTTTCTTTATTTGCATAAATACTCTTTCCGAAGTACCAATAGGTGGATTTACAGATACGTTGGAAATAAGATTAGTAGAGCTTGTAAACAAATGAGATAATACGTTGCTTATGGTTTTTATTTCATTTTTATTTAGCTATGTACTTTTCTAAAGCTTTATCAAGAGACTTGCTTATGGTTTTTACTTCATTGCTGATGTTTTGTTAATTAGAACCTTTGTTCAAAAGAAAGAGTCGGCGTTTGTGATAGAACATATTTCTAATATGTGTAGGAAATTTCTCTTTTATTAAAAGAGATTAAGTTGTGGTCCGAAGTACCAATAGGTGGATTTACAGATACGTTGGAAATAAGATTAGTAGAGCTTGTAAACAAATGATCGATAATACGTTGTTCTTGAGTTGGTTCAGAAACAAAAAGCCCATAGAAGAAACAAGATGCAAACTCTCTTTCCTTAGAACATTTGGGATTGGGGTTATCAAAGTTATAGTGGAGATTGAAATCGCCTAGAACGATTGTTTCCTTCCCAGAACTACATAGGTTTACGATAAGGTCATAAAGTGCTGCGTCTGCCGATACAACACAACCCGGCAATCTATACACTATTACAAGACGTATTTTCCTAAAATTCATGACATCTTCAATTTCTACGTTCCTGGGTGCGCAGCCGCCGCGTACCCAGCCGCGCAAATTGGAGTGCACGAGTAGCCAGCCGCGCAAATTGGAGTGCGGGCGTAGACAGCCGCGTACCGCGCAGAGGGGCCCCGGCCAGCCGCGTAGTTTGCAAACTACGCGGCCGGGTGCCCGGTGCCTCGGGGCTCTGGTCCTCAACCGCGCAGCGCACCCCCAGCCAACCGCGTAGGGGGCCCCCAGCCAACCGCGCACCCAGCCGCGCAATTTCAACGTATCCGCTGTCACCACCCAATGTTTCTTTTCGTTTACTAGACATGCGATTTGTGGCCGAGTGGTCTAAGGCGCTGGCTCCAGAACATAATTAGTGAATTCCGTAGGTTCGATTCCTGTTCGGTGCATTTGTTTTGCGGATGTGGTCTGTCTTTTTATTTTTGCCTTGGAGGGCTAACCGCGCAGGGGGGCACCGGCCGGCGCGGGGGGGGGCACCGGCCAGCCGCGTAAGGGGGGCAAAAGAAGGGCGAGCGCCCCTGGCTGGGGGTGCGCTGCGCGGTTGTAGACCAGAGTTCAATACAATACACTTCAAAATTTGAATTTCCGGTAGAGATATGCTCTTTGCAAATCAGCCATGGTTTTGCATATATGCAAATACCTCCGTCTTTCTGAGATCGATTTCTATCAAAACGCAAAATTTGAAAATCCGAATTACTTAAAGGGAATATGTAGGCACTCAAAATGAGCAAAACAACTGCGAAACTAGAGTTTCCACACCAGACATGAATTTAAGTAGGCGACTGAATATGTCAATTCGAATATTCTCATTTGCATGCAAATATGTCGCTGTTGCATGCTATATGCCGATGTATGCACACATATGCAAAATTTTTTGCTCCATCAGCACTGCTGTGTAAGCTAGGGGGTCAAGCAACGCGTTTACTATGGAAAAGATGAACTTTGAAAATCATTTTCTTTTAAATGGGAAACTTTTAACAATTTTTGTTGTTGTTTCCTTAATGAGGAACACACATTCTATTAATACAGCTTAACTTCAAAAAGGGCATACATATTCCCTTTAAAATAGTAGAATCCCTGACTATACTTTTTAACCAAGATTCGAAACAAATAAACAGATCGGGGTTTGAATAAGAGAGATAGTATTGGATTTCGTTGATATTCTTTAAAGGATCGCAGTCACTACAAAATCGTCGTTTTGCTTCGAGTTTACTTGAATTTTGTAAAGAATAAAGAAAAATACTTTACAAAACCGAATAATTTGAATTCCAACTCAGGGAGTGGAACAAGTAGAAAAGTAGTTTTACTTAAAGGATCGCAGTCACTACAAAATCGTCGTTTTTCTTCGAGTTTACTTGTATTTTGTAAAGAATAAAGAAAAATACTTTACCAAAACCGAATAATTTGAATTCCAACTCAGGGAGTGAACAAGTAGAAAAGTAGTTCTACTTAACTACCGCAGGATCACGAAACGTGTTCATATAGCTGCTTCCCGATCGGGAGTATGCAAATTATTTCGGCAATTTTCTGCATATTATATCTTTACATAAACTGCAAGGTTCTGCAATCATATCACTGCACGTTTCATAATCCCGCGGTAGTTAAAGCGAAATGCTAGCCTCTTTGGAAAATTTGCATCTGATAAACAAATCCTATGTATCCGATGCTAATTTTGTACGATTGCCGTGGACGATCGTACAAAATTAGCATGGGATACATAGGATTTGCTTATCATATGCAAATTTTCAAAAGGGGCTGGCAGTTCGCTTTAAGTAGAACTACTTTTCTACTTGTTCACCCCCTGAGTTGGAATTCAAATTATTAGGTTTTGGTAAAGTATTTGTCTCTATTCTTTACTAAATACAAGTAAACTCGAAGAAAAACGACGATTTTGTAGTGACTGCGATCCTTTCAGGGAATATATATGCCCTTTTTGAAGTTAAGCTGTATTAATAGAATGCGTGTTACCCATTAAGGAAACGACAAAAAAAGTTGTCAAACGCTTCCCAGTTAAAAGAAAATGATTTTCAAAGTTCACCTTTTCAACAGTAAACGCGTTTACTGAAACCCTGGCTTACCCGCCAGTGTCAATGGAGCAAATTTCAACTGCATGCGGATATCGACAAATAGCAAGATTCAATATGCAGGGCATGCAAATTCGAATTTACATATTCGGTCGTCTATTTAATGCATGTCTGGTATGGAAACGCCAGTTACGTGTTTTTTTTGCGCATTTTGACTGCATATATATTCGCTTTAACACACTTCGTTTAACACAATTTGCAAAGTTGCAGTATTGGAAACGCTTTGTTATAATGGTAGGAATGTTCTTCATTCCTACCGTTATAACAAATCCTATGCATCCTATGCTCTATGCTAATTTTGTACGATCGTCCACGGCAATCGTACAAAATTAGCATAGGATACATAGGATTTGCTTATCATATGCAAATTTTCCAAAGGGGCTAGCATTTCGCTTTAACAATCATTATGTAGAGAAAGAATGTTAATGATGGTTATAAACCGTAAAAACGTATTTTAACCTTTCTGACCACGGTACCCGGCCGAATTGTTTGCCGTGAAATATCTCTGCGAGTTCTAGGAGGAAAGAAATGCGGTTTTCACAATAATATTTCTGAAATTTCGAACATTCTGTTCAAGTAAATAAGAAAAACTTTTTTTCTCGTAGCCGTCCCTTTAAGTTGAGCCATGTGACTCAAAATATACTGATAGTCAAAAATCGGTGCAAGACTACCAAATCGTCGTAATACCCAACAAACCGCCAATTAGAAACAAGCATCATCACTTCTCACCTATTGCTTTGACAAATATTGAAAGAACAGCGCCTGGAGCCACACTGTTCGCAGGGCCAATGACAACCGAGACATTTTGGGGAAAGACAGTCACACAACTGGAACTTTTCACCATCAACAACCAGCATTCCTAAATTTATCAAAGTAATCAAAGAATACTGTAATCAACAAAAGAGTGGGAGTAATTGTTTGCGATTAAAGAGGACGGATTCACGAACACTATTTTGATCAAATTCACAGCAACTTTTGAAGTGGGACTAAAAATAGTTTATCTCGTTGGTCCCACAGGGGAACCAACGAGATAAACTATTGGCAAATTGTGCGGATTACTGTAGGATCGTGCATCAGATCGTGCATTGAATCTATTCGGTTATAGGGACCCCAGTCCAAACGCATGGGAAAGGGGGCGGGGCTTAGGTAAAACTTACTAGAGCGTTGAGAAATAGGACACATGCAAGCAATAACTTAAAGACAACCTTTATGAATACCATTTTTCACTCTAGCTTTTTTGACATTTTAGGGTACACCAAACCACATGTAATGCCTCTTGAGCTCCTCTGGCGCTTGGGTTGAGATATTTCCTAGTCATTTTGTTGGACAACTAAGCATGGCGCTATTGTCTATGTACCTCAATGACATAACTATTAGCATATCATAAGAAAGAGGCGAGCCATATAAGTAGTTGTGCTAATCTAATACGATTCACATGTTTGGGGGACCCCAGACAGATGATAGAAGGTGATGAGACATGGTATTTGGGTTGGGGGACCTCAAAAGGGTGATGAGAAAAGGGTGATGAGATAGGGCTTGTGGGTTGAGGGACCCCAAACAGGTCATAGAGGTTGATGAGACATGGTATTTGGGTTGGGGGACCCCAAAAGGGTGATGAGATAGGGCGAGATAGGGCATCGACGTGGTCGTATCAAAATCATAATCCCTCGGGTGACTAGGAATGTTCGCAGACACTGTTTTGTCCATAGAACTTCACTTATGATTGAGTGTAACCCTCGCCTATTCCTGTAAACATAATGTTTTTATTTGATGCTTTTATTTTAATCAGATTTACATTTTCACGTTTCATAGTTATTCATTGTGGTATTGCCTCGACAAAACTTGTGCGACATTTTATGTTCGTAAGAAATGTTATGTTATGTTATGTTATGTAGGTTGGGGGACCCCAGACCGGTCATATAAGGCAAATAACTACTACTTTTTTTAGTGGATTCGTTTAGAGGTAAATGTCTAGTTTTGCAAAAAAAAGGACACATCAAACGGTATTGATTAGTTGTTGGCGTGGCAGCCCCTTTTTTGCAACGTGCTTTCTGTGTGAATATCGATTGATTATTGAGGGCTGCCTCTCAGTCAATCCAGTGGGCGGGGCCGAGACCTTTATAAGCAAGGCGGGTGTATTCCCAAGTCATTCTAGGCCATTGTTCCCATGTGCAGTGCACGCCTCCGGTTGGCCGAGGGCCATTCTGTTTCGTATTTTGCGGAGGCGTTTGTTATGTGTCCCACCCTCCCACCCTTACTCTGGTCTTTTAGCGGTGTCCGGGCGTATTGTGGAGATTTGTCGGAGCGTGGATGACAGAAGATGTTTCGAGCTGTGGTGACGGCCAGGCAAGGCACGCTGACGGCAGCCTCGCTTCGGGCCTTCAGACATGGTCCGAGACACGTGGCTCCGAACTACAAGCTTTCAGGTGCGATGTCGGTATTGGTGTTTCTAGTAGGAGATGTACCAGTTTAAGCAGTGGTTCGTTGCGACTGCTGCGTTGTATTACACTTCGAGTATCTGAACGGAAAGGAAAAATATTGTATATTCGATGGCAAAGTCAGCGGGAAAGTGTGCTCCGCCTACAGTACATAGGGAGTTAGAAAGAATAGATGTGGAAAGGGTGCTGCGGGTTTTCTGGTGTGTGTGGAGTGCTTAGCGCGCGCCGAGTGTTGTTTGCAGCTCGGGGTTTTTCGCTCTTCTGAGGATTTTGGAGTTGTGTGGGCTTCGGTGGCTAGATGTGGAGGCTACTGAATAACATATAGTAGAAAGTACTTGGCGGAAGCATGGAAGCGCCAAGATGGTGGTGAGATTGGTTTGTTGGTAGATACGTGTATATGTGTACTGTGCTCAAGTCAGTATTTCAGAAGTATCGCGCATCAGCGCCAGCGGATCCTATACACGCGCTTCTGTGAGAGCGAAGAAAGCAGCACACTGCGTGCTCGAGGTCGACGGTGAGAAAGATGGAAACTTCATACCGGATTAACCTACACTTTGTCGGTGTCAGTCAGATTGATCGCTGGAAGGGCGAATGAGCAAGCGTCTCTTGGTAGAACGCAGGGAAGTTGCCGGGTCTTACTTTTATCTCATGTTTCTCAATTTCTCTAGTTCTATTCCGGTTTGCTTCGTTTTGGTTTCTCGCGCATGATTTTGTTATAATTTTTTCCTTGTGGTTACTCTTTTTGGTTTTGCTTCCGTTTGCCGATTGTTTTATATCGCAGTGTTTCGTATTGTAATACCAGTTTTGGCCATTCGACATTATTAACCGTTGTTACTCCATTTTCACTTTCCGTTTTATCTGATCTTTGGTATCCGCTGCTATTTTCTGGCATTTTGGTTTCTCAGCCGCTCACGGTATATTGGTTGAATCTGTGATATGTTACTTTGTGCACATGTGGGAATAAAGCCTTAACAGTATAGTTGTTGTCTTTTTGCAAAACTCTAGTTTTCATGAAGTGAGTTCCGAGCGAAATGAAAACGAGTTTTCTTTTACATTATTTACTTTTAGTTCCAGCTTTCTGCGGCTAAAAGTGAATTTCTGCCTCTCTGAAGCCTAAGCGCCTAAGCCCCGCCCCTTTCCCATGCGTTTGGACTGGGGTCCCTATAAACGAATAGATCCCGTTGTTGTTATTTTTAAAGTGTATGAAGGACATGTCAGTGTTTCTACCTGGCCTGAATTTCAGAAAAAAAAACAAACGTTTGGTTAGGTTCGGTTACTTTGAAAAAATGACTTATACATTATACTTTCTTTAGCTATTTACATTTATCCTCGTTGATCACCGTATTATTCCGCCAAAAACGAACGCGGTCCGCCAAAAACGAACGCAAGTTGCACCCAGACCAAGCACCACAGTTAACCATAAAAAACCAAATGTTATAATGCCCGCGAGATATGCGACCAATTAATTAGCGGAATAACGTTAGTCGAGTCATTATCAACATGGCCATATGGGTCAATTAGGCTAGGGTTACGGCGCGTACTGGATCAAGGACACTATATTTCGTCATTATTTTACTCGCTGATGCCGCATTTCATGCAAAACATTTTTCCAACACTATGCTTTATATATCATGCAGATAATAAAACACAAAGTATAAATAAGGGACAAAACGGTGACCGCGTCCCTTTAAAGAGATGTGATATGTGGTTTTGAAAGGTATACTGAACAACTGCATTCCGATGTGCTAAACGCAAAATTGTGTTCCATTCTGCGCAGTTCCTGAGTTCCAGCGTATATGGACAGACGGGCACAGAAATTTTCATATAATACATAGGAATGCAGGTGTTACTAGCGAGGACAGACTCTGGGAACTTACACAGGGATTAGGACAACATTCCCCTCAAAACTAACGTGTCATACCGCTTTAAAAGGAATAGTATATATATATCCCTTTGATTACTTTATAAAAGCTCGCGATATATACGATTTTGCGCTTAGGACAACAAGGAGTAAGGGAACCGTTTCCGATATGATAATTGTCATTTACAAAAATTTGTGACAGCTATGAGAAAGACACTACCTTTGTCGTCGTGATGCGGTCCTTTATTTGAGGCACGACGCGTTTCGGTATCCTCTAAAATTCCACTATTACTTAAAGACAACGGTTTAAAATTTAAAGTAGACTAAACACACCAATGTGCGCACCTCGTCATTTGACCAGTCACTATCAGTTTGTATGTATGTAACAACGAATCACCTAATTGCAGACGTCACGACGCTCGTTATGCGCCGTATTGACAAGAGAGTTGGTTGAATGAAGGCCGTACGATTATAAACTCAGTAACTCACACTTGGGATCTTAGGGGTTTTCTTGTTCTGCTAGATAATGACAATAAGATAACTAGGGTGCGACAGCATTTGGAGTTTGTAAGTACGGTATGTGCAAGCGGAGCGCCCTTTTTTCAGATCAAAGCCGGTCAAGCACATTGCGCTCAGGGATGGCCTGAGATGGAGCTAACTTACTCGTACGCATAGAAAATTCCTATTTCGTATTTACATACAATTGTTTCCACGTTGCGACAGGAGCTATGTCCTGGGTATAATTTACGCATCAACCATCTACGGATTTTACTTAATTACATAATGACTGAAACGCATAACTAATACTTTACGTTTCGACCCACAACTAAACGACCATCTCCAAAATTATGCATCGAAATTTTATCTTGTAGTGTTCCATAACAACCCAACCGAACGCTCTTCTTCGTTGTCGAGGACGTGTATTAAAATCTGCCAACACCGCATTCTCCCCTGGATTCACAAATTGCAAATTACGAAGTTCCCGTTGAATAAGATGGGCATCACTTCCTAGAAATAATATAAATTAATCAATTTAGTTTGTGTGTTGTTTTATATGTTATGTTTCATTTTCCACCTGACTGGTGTGTGCTTCATTGCTAATAAATGTTCAAATTTTGCAAACAGACAAACTATTAACTAACCATTTTCACACAACATTTTTTGAGACCGAGTAAAATACTGTGTTGAGTCTACAGCTCCGTCGCGTATCACGAAAGAATTACTGCGATTTCGACGAGTATGAGGATGTCTTCAAAGAGATGCCCCGCGTGTTGGAAGTACTAACTCCTCCGTTCTGCGAGTCGAGGGGCATGAATAGGCTCTCCACAAGCCAATTTTATCAGACAGGCAAGCCGATCCGGAGGATAAGCCTGCCACTAACCGGAGGATGGTGCAACATATGCTCGCCGGTAGATGATAATCAAGCAGTAAAACATACTGCTATGCTCATTATTTTATAGACCGTAGGAAGCGAAAGGGAAACGCAGTACCTGAATTTGTGGAATCCACGACGAGATTACTTCCACTGGCCGCCATATCGGCAATGTAACTCAATGTGTCAGAACTACTCGGGGGCAACTCCGACATGATTCTAAAAAAGTGACATTTAATCTCTCACCTCACACATGCGCAGTAATACAAATAACACCGAGGCCTCATCAAAGCTTGGTTCAAGCGTAAGTACTATGCTCCGTATTGTCCGAACAAGATTCGAGGCACTCGTTTGTTAGACTTGTTATGAAAAATGAAAACCAATTAAAAAAAAAGACAAGCGTTTCTGGCGCACATACAGATATACCCACGGGATGATCCACCCCATAGCCGAAATGCAAACCCAAGAAAACTAAAAAACTTTATTTTCCAGAGATCGATCAACACTGTAACGATAAAAAAAACAACAACAAGCTAGGTTGATAAAATGGTAAAACAACATAGAAAGTGAAAATAAAGTGTTAATAAATAATGAAAACAGTCGGATAGACGCAACATAACTCGCCGGGACGGGAAGGTCAGTTGAAACAGGAGGCCTGAAAGGAAACAAGAAAAGTTCTATTAATTTATCACAATTAGATTGTCTCCTAGTGATCCCAATTTTTAAGAGCTCCCTACTCCAAACCAATTGATATATTAAACACTGCTTCGCCAGGGTATAAATTCCGTGCGTAAATGGAGGTGGGTTCTTTTGCTTAGTGATAGACCGTTTTAATAAAACACCATGTTTCGGTCAAATATATAAATTTAGAACTGCTTCCGGAGGTGGTCAAAACCAACCCGGAGGTGGTTCGTGCGCGTTTTCACGCACCAACCTGTACCCCTGCTTCATGCACGAATTAGGTATACTTAGAAATTGGAAAAAGAATTTGGTACCAAAGTTTGGACAAATAAACAATCGAATCGAACAACATGAACATTGATCAGTCACACTCACGTATGTTACAGTCGCGCCGCTAGGGTAGGGTAGGCGTAGGGACAATGGATTAAAGGCTCAAGTCCGTTTTTTTGTGATCAATCGCACAGTTTACTCAAACATGGCTGCGAAAAGCTGCCTTTCCATAGTAAACGCGTTACTTGCTCCCCTGGCACACCCGCCAGGTCCGATGGAGCAAATTTCAATGTGTGTATGCAGATATCGGGAAATAGCAAGGAATTATTTCAAATTATATGAACAAATCTGAAGCCGCTTTTTTGGTTCTGCATTTCTTAAAATTATAAAATGCTGAATTTTTAGCATATGATTTTTAAAGGGACCAATCGGTTTAGTTTTGCTGTTTCTGCATTTTGACGAACATGACTACAGTACGCCACATACAAAAAAAATTGTTCACTTTTTGCGCTTTATAAAAAAAGAACCAAACACTTCAACTCTTTTTTTTTCACGATATTTACATATTCAGTCGCCCATTTAAATTCACGTCTGGTGTGGAAAATCTAGTTTCGCACTTGTTTTGCGCATTTTGAGTGCCTACATATTTTTGATTATGGCCTACATATTACATATGGTTAGAGTGGGGAAAAGTTGGTGGAATTCTGAGGCCGGTTCCACCGACATTCCGAAGCGCACGGAACTTCCGTTTAAACGGAGAGAAACTTGTTACAAGTTGTTCCGTTCAACGGAAGTTCCGTGTTCCGTGGACTCTTACTTGGCTTTTCACCAACATTCACTTGTGTTATTAGGATGTTTTCTAAAAAAACGGCTACTACGGTCTGGCCAATGAATATGCAAAGTGCATACAACGTGCAATGAATATGCACAAAGTGCATACAACGTGCATTTTTTCTACTTTCAGTTTTGCATTCGACATATCTCAAAGGAAGGGTACGAAGTAAGCGTAACACGGTTTCACCTCCGGTAGATCAACCACGACTGCGCTTCACACTCTTTCCGAGGACATCGCAGAAGGTTTCAACCAAAAGAAACCAGCCAGTCGCACCGCACCGTCTTCATGGCCATTGACATGTCGAAGGCCTTCGACAGCCTCGACATCCACAAGCTCACAGACCTGGTGCTCAAGACGGACACTCCCGACTACGCCAAGAAGTGGCTGGCCAACTATCTCAGAGGCAGAACAGCACGGACCACCTTCAGAGAAGCCACCTCCAAAGCTGGACAAATCCGAAGCGGGGGTCCACAGGGTAGCGCTCTATCACCTACCCTCTTCAACTTATACCTGAAGGACCTCCCGGACCACCAACACAAGGTCAAGGTCATATCTTATGCCGACGACATAACCGTATGGGCCCCTGAACCCACTATCTCGGCTGCGGCTGACCACCTTCGAGCTGCTCTTCCAGCAATTGAAGACTTCTTGAAGACGCGCAAGCTCTCCATCTCCCCTGCTAAAAGCCAACTGATGCTCCTCACGCCATTCAGCAAGGAGTACCGGACTACCCTCAACATAACCGTTGGAAACGTCCTGGTCCCTACAGTCAACACTGCCAAGATACTGGGCGTCACCTACGACACGATGTTCACATTCAGTCAACATGCCAGAGGAGTCGCCGCCCGCATCACCCAACGCAACAACGTGCTCAAGGCCTTAGCAGGAAGCACATGGGGTAACCAGAAGGAAACGCTACGCCTCACCTACAAGGCTATCTCCCAAGCAGTGTATGCCTATGCAGCCCCAGCCTGGTCCAGCTTCGTCTCCACCTCCGCCATTGACTCGATCCAGCGTGCCCAGAATGCAGCCCTCAGAACCATCACAGGGAACCACAAAATGGCAGACATCGATCACCTCCATTCAGAGGCAAAGATAATGCAAGTCCGCAGCCATCTGAGGCCGTATTCACCACTCACGGGGAATTTGTCCCCAGGGACAATAAATCCCTGGGGACAAAATCCCTGAGGGAATTTATCCCTACAGGGAAAAATTCCCTTGTCCCCGAACTGCAAACCGATTCACACTCATTTGGGGAGATAGGGATTTTTCCCTACAGGGATTAATAAACTGTGCGGTTAAATTAAACTTTCAACGGAAATTTAAACTATAAGTGACCCTCTCCTTCTGAGCAAACTCCATTTTCGTATTTTTGAGGGAAATTTAAATGTTCAGTGTATTTCATTTTATTCTTAGTCAGCTAAGAAATGAGTGAGTGCCACGCCCATTTTGTCATTTTCGAAAATAAGGAGGGGCGCGGGTGTTGAATATTTGAAAAGGTGTTTGGAGCGTTGCGTTCTATTTTTTTTAATTGTACTCGTGAGTTGTAATCTCGTTTTCAGTGAATACAATATGAGACTTTTTTGCAGGTATAATTTAATTTTAGAAAACCACCTACAACCAATAAAAGAAAAAAAATATTGAGTATATAATTTGTACGAGGCGTAGCCGCATAGCATAGCCTGCTCAAGATTAAGTTCCTAATCAAATTTGGTTAATTTTTGAGAGTAAAAATTGAAGCCCGTTTTGTCTATAAGTTGCTCTATATTGTTCTTATAGGCAAATTCCCGTAATTAAACACTAGAAAAAATCAAATAAAAACCTTAAACATTAGAAAAAGTGCCCAGGGAATCATTAGACCCCGAGCCAAAGGTGGGGGACAGATTCCCTACTCCCTGACAGCATTTGGGGAAATAGGGAAAAATGGTGAATCACTAATTTGTCGGGGAATCGCTCCCCAGGGATCATTTTTTTTAAATTGTCCCCAGGGAGCGATTCCCTGCAGGGAAACGGAGTGGTGAATACGGCCTCTGGACATGCTCTCCGCTCAATTCCTCGCTCGCTCCTCTGATCCGAGCCACGCCTGTCACGGAATCCTGCAGAAGCCCCTTCCGCCTCGCAACATGAAAGCGAGCACCCGCATGGCTCATAAGAACACGGTCATGGCAGCTATCGCAGGAGCCTCCGACCCAAGCTGCGCAACGGCAGTCGCCGGCGCAGTCCACACCATAGCAGTCGCCGAGGAAAAACGCACACTCAAGCCACCCGCCATCCTGGGGGGGGGGGGGGGGGACCGCCACCAGATATCCACAAAGAAGAATCAGACCTTCCGCGAAACGTCAGATGCACCCTCAGTCAACTCCGCTCCGGTCACAGCAGATTCACGAACCACTACCTCCATCGTGTTGACGACAGCGTTCCAGACTCCTGCCCAGATTGTGGAAACAGCCCCCACGACGTCCACCACCTCTTTACATGCCCCGCCCACCCCACGACGCTGATTCCTACCAACCTATGGAAAAGCCACGAGAAGTGGCAACATTTTTAGGCCTCTCATAGCCCATCTCGCGAGGATGATCAACCACGCTGGCTCCCACCGGCAACAACAACAACAACAACAAGTAAGCGTAAACTAAATACTTAAACATTAGGATTAGGGAGGATCACCCAAGGGGAAGCGTAACATGCTAAAGCCTAAGTAAAGAAAATAACTTACAAGAAAATGTGTGTAAAAACGGGTCATTCGAACAGGGCTCTTTGAGTTCGCGGGCTTTCGCTAATAACTACCTTCTTCTATGTGTTTCAATTGTGATTTTTCTTATTTTGTTTTTGGTCTGCCCCCAAATACGCTATCTACCATTTCACTTTATAAGAAATTCTGAGTTTACTTTAAAAAAAAGCAATAATGTTATATTCACAAACACCCAATGCCTGAATGACAGTTACAGGCTATATTAGCAGAAAATATCTGAAGATCAATTGCTTACTAAAATTATAACAAAATCAATGCTAGTATTTGTCAACCATGACCAAGCCAAAAACTAAGTTATTATTCATAATCAGTTATTGAATATATTTCGTATAACCTCATTGTAAACTACAAATAAGCTACTCTGTACACACGACCCGAATCCCATGTTGAAGTGAAGGAATTTTTGAGAGGGGTTTGAAATTGATTTTCTTCTTATCAAAAAACCGGGTTGACATTTGCTTTAACTTTTACTTTTTACTAAATTAAGTTCTTACAGAAATAAAGTATTCAATTACAATAATATAGACTTAAAGGGAATATGTAGGCACTCAAAATGAGCAAAACAACTGCGAAACTAGAGTTTCCACACCAGACATGAATTTAAGTAGGCGACTGAGTATGTAAATTCGAATATTCTGATTTGCATGCAAATATGTCGCTGTTGCATGCTATATGCCGATGTATGCACACATATGCTAAATTTTTGCTCCATCAGAACTGCCGTGTAAGCCAGGGTGTCAGTAAAGGCGTTTAATATGGAAAAGGTGAACTTTGAAAATCATTTGCTTTTAAATGGGAAACTTGTAAAATTTTTGTGTTGTTTCCTTAATGGGGAACACACATTCTATTAATACAGCTTAACTTCAAAAAGGGCATACATATTCCCTTTAAAGACATTGGTGCTCCTTATAAAAGAATCATAATATCATAATAGTTACCTTTTAACGACGTCCTCTCGGGGGGCCACGCGGGCCACCGCGTCCGCGTCCACGACCCCTTGCACCTAAATTTTTAATTAGTAATTACACAGAAAAAGACAATACCCATACCCATAAAAAAGGAGCTAATGAAATACTATGAACAGGGAAATATCTTTATGTACTTCAATAAGATAACCTGTGTCGGTTTTAGACTCAGCAGGAGCATCGGTCTCCTTTATATAATAAGACATAACCCATCTTGCGACTTTTCGCCTTCGCTATCGGCAACAATAACATAACATTACTGTTGACCATAAAGTGCGGACAATTTTTCTATTTCTATGCATTCCTAGAGGATTGAACGGTTTAGCGTCCCAAAATTTTAATTTACCAATTTACCGTGCATGCGTGCGTGCCGATTACTGGAAGAGCACTGAGCACCTAGATTGGCTCTGGCAACCGTCGGACGCAATTATTCAAAATAATATTTGCATTAAACTTATTGTTGTTATATCCGTTACAAACAGTTTCGGTCGGTAACCAAGCTAAACAGAACTTCTACATAGGCACGAAAAGTATAAATTGTATGTATGTCACAAAAAAATACCTCTTCCTCCACGTCCGCCTCTGCCGGCACGAGCGGCCTTCTTCTTTGGCTCGTCGTCAATGAGGAGTGTGTCAAGTGGCAGCGAATCAGGCAGGATCATGTAGCGGATGTTGTTTCCTGAACAAAAGAAAACCATTTGAGACTTCGATAGGAACATGTACAAATACTAGAAAGTGGTTGATGGGACGTATACCGGTACCGGACACAAGGTAGTGTTCAACTTGCACATATTTTTTCCGAACACTCGAAGAACTGAGAACAAAATAATCACCTCGTATCGAAAGGGTGTCAAGCTGGATAGGGTCCTTGTTCTTCAAGGTCATTTTGACCGAACGAAGATGGGTATTCATTGCCACGTCAACACCCATAATTGTTCCATTTACCAATGTCCCATTCTTAAGCTCAATGGTCACAGTCTCATGCGACAATTTCATCAAGAAGCGTACCAGCTTCATTATCTGTAAAAAAAAGCTATACCAAGAAGACGTAACACGAAATGCAAATTTAAGTCAGAAGAGAGAAGGTGAATACTTTAGGGCGCGTTCGGGATTGATTTTCCGAAAGGAAACTCGGCCAAATCCTCGTTCGGGATGGACATTTTGGAAACGTTCCAATGCTTGGAGAAAACAAAAAATACAGTATGAATTAGCTTGCGAAAAACTTTTCCCGCGCATATTTTTCAAATTTTCCATGCTAATTCATACTGTATTTTTTGTTTTCTCCAAGCATTGGAACGTTTCCAAAATGTCCATCCCGAACGAGGATTTGGCCGAGTTTCCTTTCGGAAAATCAATCCCGAACGCGCCCATATGCAGTGAAAACGATGATAGAGTATTTAACTGCTGTTTCGCGAGGCCGAAACAGGAAAATCATCCAGCGCGGCTTTCGCTTTCCATACATAAGCACAATTTGAAACTCGCTACAAAAATTGAAGATCAGGGACAAATTTGAATTTAGTACAGACATTCGCATGCAAGTAACTAATACGTGTACTAATTGAAATTTGTCCCTGATCTTCAATTTTTGTAGCGAGTTTCTCAACGAGTTTCTATATGGAAAGTGAAAGCCGCCCTGAATGATTTTTTGAGGTGTTTAGGCCTCGCGAAACAGCAGTTAAATACTCTATGAGAGATTGGCGGGAATCATCAACAACAAATAACAAGACAACGACAAAGGCAAGGCGGATGACGACGTTACCGACACTTCTAAGATAGACGCCGCAGACAGTGAATAAGGTATTCATATAATTTGCAAGTCTGAGCACACAACCAACAACAACAAAGCGCTCATTCTGCCCAAAAAAACGAAAAATGCGAAAAAGCCTTGTGTCACAAATAGTGACAAAATTCAAACTTTGATGTGCAGTTTGTTTATTTTTTGTAGTGCATGCACGGGTGCATTTTTCAAACAAAAAAAATTGCGCGGTTTTCGTGCGTTTTTATTTGATCTATGTTTTGTTGTATTCCATCTTCTTTTGGTTTGATAGTGTTTCTAGTGTTTCTGAATGTGGCGGAAAGTCACCCAGGTCCACCATCGAACTCGCGCGTTCGTATTCATGACAGCGAAAACTGAATCCAAAGGGCCTCGGTGTATTCATGACAGCGAAAACTGAATCCAAAGGGCCTCGGTGTATTCATGACAGCGAAAACTGAATCCAAAGGGCCTCAGTGGCCCATTGGAAACGTTCGCGCTTCGCAGTCAGCCGACCCGAGTTCGAATCCAGCCACAACACTCACTCACTCAATGCCACCGAGGCGGGCAAAATCGAGGCGAATCCCCCATTGCCTAGCCTGAAGACTTCCAGGGATTTGTCCTTTCGTCTCGTCGTCAAACACTTTGCATAACTCCACAAAACCTCATTGGACAGATCAAGGATCGACATTTTCTGAAGAACCCCTCCACGCATTGCCCCCTCGGATTGAAGAAACACGACGCTAGAAACCTTCCGCACTTGTTCCATGTACTTGATTGATGTTGTATCTGATTGATTGTATGTGCGAATAAAGTAGTGATATTTTTAATCGCATAGCATGCAGAAATATTGTCATCCGCAAAACATGATCCTTCTCCTCAGAACTAAACCGTACGTTGGTGAACAGCAGCGGCAGCGGATCACGAGACGACTGCATGGGGTCTGCGTGAAATGTGTTGTAGCGCTGTTTTTCCGTACAATTGTTAAGTGGTGTTGTTATTCGCCATTCCGTAGTCCATCTATGTCTGAGGATCCTATTTTGCTGTATTTTGCTCTTTCATTATTGCGGAATCCTACAATTTGCTTTTTAACGGTGTCTAGATTCTAGGTGGGCTTAGGCATTGTATGCCTACATATTGCTGTTGTGCAGTTGTGCATAATTTCGCTACGATTGCAGAAAGCTTCGATAACATAACAGGACATATTTTAGGATGCCCCGTGTGTATTTGGGACGGCTTCCATACCGTGCTACTACACGGGACATCGAGAAGTAGGAAAACTCAGTTTTTTTTTGCCCCATTTTCGGGTTCTGGCTGGTTCGAGAGTTCGTAAATAAAGGGTGCCATGCTCGCAGCAGTGCAGTTTCCCTGATGGCTTTATGTACAGTTTTAGCCTTATCCAAAGCATAGAAAAAAGGTTGGCATCTGTGTGTGAAAAGTAAACATTAGGAGTGTGTGGCACATGATACTACTAGTTATACGCATACGTTTTTTTAGGTTCCTCGATGGGTACGGCCGAATTCGGGATATTTCCTTGAAATATGGATTTGCTTTCGTTGAATTTGAAAATATGCGTGACGCCGAGGATGCTGTTCATGATCTACATGGTCGAACAATGCTCGGAGACAAGTAATTTCGACACTTCATATGCGAAATTTATTTTCCTTTCCTTTCACCTTTTACAGGCTTCAGGTTAAATTCAACGTCAAGTGTTTTTTTCAATCAACTTCTCCAGTTTCACCGTCTTGTTTACAGTAGATTCAGGGTCATCGTGGAGATCGCGAAAGGCATGCCACGTGGAGGCGACGCGTATCGTTATGATCGTTCCCGTTCAAGGTCTCGTAGCCGAGGAAGGAGAAGGAGCCGCAGTAGGAGTAAGAGAAAAAGCAGGTAGAAATTCACAATTAAAGTTAAAGAGTCAGTTTTGCACAAAATATGACTAGATAAGAGGAATTCTATCGCCCCAAAAACACTGGTTTTGCGAGGGAATGAAAAGAAATATGAGTACTTTATTCTCAAGCCGCGTTCGAGTTGGGAAAAGTTGTGGTTGTGGAATTCCGGAATTCCACCGTTCGAGATGGGACACCGGAAACGTAAATGTTTTTCCGCTATTTAACCCCAACCGTTGGTGTCAAGCGTCATTTTTGGCTCCTGCAGTGGTTAAAAATATAATGCCACAACGATTCCATTTTTGCTTTTCCACGCACGTTTTTCCGTCCAACTCGAACGGTGGAATTCCGGAATTCCACCAACTTTTCCCCGACTCGAACGCGGCTTCACAAAAAAACATGCAAAATAAAGTGCTCGGAAGAGCCGGAAGACGAAAAGGTAGTTTTTTTATACCCGTAAAATTGTAAAACAAACATCAACAAACAAAATGCGAACTATGCGGGAGTATAAGATAGTACTACTAGAGATTTATCAAGCACCAATGTTGCAATCTGCCTGGTCACTCAGCTCAACGAGATCCAGCCCAGCGCGTCAATTTTCAACTTGAACGCTTCTATTGTTTAGCTGCCGACAATCGCTTCGCCAAGGAGATTCCAAATTCTAGTGACTCGATGTTTAAATGTTTGCATGATACTTCTAAAGTGCGAGCGTGATATAGAAAATGGTCTTCTGCTTGTGCATTTTATTTTTTAGCTACATTTCTTTTCACTAATTAAAAAAAATTATTTTGGCAGTCTTAAACGAGTTTTTTAACTTTATGTTTGCTTTCAGATCGCGCTCTCGGGATCGCAAGCATGTTCGCCGCACTCGAAGTCGCAGGTATTTTTTGTGTGCTGCCGTGCGAGTCGCGTTGCAGACGTATACCTCATTATCTCGCTCCGTTTGTTCGGTTCGATTAAATATCTGTCCAGTTTTTCGCATCAGTTTCAAGTTAGCATACTATTTGATTGTTTAGTCGTTCACCTCATGACAAGAAGAGAAGTCGCCGCACTCGTTCTCGAACCCCGAGTCCTAAAAGGTACTTTTTACTTTCTTTTCATTAAGATGAAGAATATAAAATGTCATTTTAATCAAGCTTTATTCAGTATTTATTTCCAGTGTCTTTAATTTAAGCGTTGTTTTCTTCAGGTCTCGCTCTCGCTCTGCCAATTCAGAACAAAAACGTAGTGCATCCCGCAGTAGATCCCGTTCTCGCTCGGTTGAGAAGGCGAATGGAAATCCAAAGGTTTTCTTTTCGAGCATTTTTTTCTACTTAGTGCTTGATGTAGGCCATGTGGGTGTGTCTCCGACTGATAGGTACACGAAAACTTTGTTTATACATACTTTAACACATGGTAGCGCCCACACCGACACATATTGCAATGTGCAGGGGTGGACGTTGACACCGTAAAAAGCTATCCCCAATCAAAGTTTAGCAAGGTAAGAAATACTCTTTTCAGCCTTCGTAGTGTTTGTGATTTTATTTACACACTGCTTTAATCCCAGGAGGGGTTGAGGGTAGAGTAAATCGGTGTTGAAAGTTTGCTTTAAACAATATTAGCAATGTGTTCTTTATCTATCAAATATTCAAAATATTCAAATTTGATGTTTCCTTTTATACTGTAAATAAAGGGGTTTATTTACATTATATAAAAGGTTTAACCCCTGAAGGACAGCGACAGTCCCATCTTTAACCTTTCCTTTAACCTTTTATACTGTAAATAAGAACCTTTATATTAGAATTAAGAAGCATGTTCATGTTGCAACTAATCGGGCTTTGCTTTCAGTCGCGCTCGGTGTCCCGAGAGAGATCTCGCTCTGCGAGTAATGGTGGAAGAGTGTCCCATGGTAGTAGATCGCCCACACCGGTGAGTTTTTTACATTTTAATTCATAACTTGACTGAGTAAAAAGGTGAAATAATTCAGCATTTTGAGTAGCGTTGGGTAAAGTTTGGTTGCTACACGCTTTCATGAATTGGAATTTTGAATTGCTTGGGTTAACGTCGGTAGTTTTCTCTACCATGGCGCTTATATATTTAAATATTTAGAAGGTCATAAAAATAACAGTTTTTATTTGTTTTGAATTAATATGGATGGTTATGCACTATATTATTACCTATAACTCACTCTGTTCTAGCTGAGCTATGGTATATACCAATTGCCACCTCCACAAGACCATCAAACTGAAACTGTAACTAGTTAAAAATGGCTAATTACAATATACTAAGTGATTACAGTACATTAACGTGATAGTTTTCAGGACGAGAAGAAGGATTGAGAAGGCAGAACCTGTTTTACCCTGAGATTATACCATAACTATTTTCCACTTTCCACTTTGTCATTATATAAGAGTCGTTTTCCGTAATCCCATTTGTAATATATTTCTTTGTTGAATTTTTTTAAACAAATGATACTCAGCAGCAGTAAATGTTTTTCTTGTTGTTAACGTTTGTTTGTTTTAAGTAGTCCACTTCGCGTCCATGAATACTGACCCGACCCCGGTCTTGTTCCACAACCACCCAGTGCCCCAACGAGTTCATGTGACCTGAGCAGACCATAGTTGATAGCAAGTCACAACTACGAGTACCCAAGGGAATCAGATCAACAAGCGTTCAAGGACCACTTTCTTGATCGGTACCTTATGTGTTGTGAGTGCGTGCGTGTGATTCTGTGGTAACTAACTATATTCTATTCTGCCGAAACTAAGTATGTAGTAGTCAAAACATTTGAGCCTGAGTGTACCCGTCATCGGTGTGTTTTTATTATTAATCAGAATGAACGGGACATAAAAATAAATGAATATTCAGGACGACTTTTCCGAGCCTATCACACATAAAAAACGGTAGTATATCGCCCATTTCTGTTTCGCACACCCTCTAAGAGAAGAAGGTGACTGCGTTGTGGGAGATCGGAGATCCGAGAAGGTGGAGCTTCTTCATTTCATTGAACCCCGGCTTCTTCGAGCACCCACTACGAACAAATAAAACCAGGAATAACGTTATGTTATTGAATGATTCTGGTATTGTTCCGTTTATTTTATTTTTCTACGAATCTGTATTAGTATTGAAGATTATGTCTACGACAAGGACTGACTGTGGTCTTAAGAAATTGATGGTCAAATTACATGCACTGCATAATTGCTTATGATTACTGGTGCAAATTCCAATATTACACGTGTATCTGCATTGCTAATTTATGTTCTAGTCCAATTTACTTTGTTTTACAGTGAGTGGAACAAATGTTTTTTGTTTGTTTGCATGCACATGAGTTAGGTTACGAGTCATTTTGCTCCACATGTCCACATCCTATTTAACGTTTGTAAAAAAAATCCGAGAAGCGAGAAACATAATTCCTAATGTTAAGTCATAGCTATCAGTAGTTCACTTGTCTGCATGAGTATGCACTACCAGCGTAGTCTTCAGAGGACAGCGGCAGTGTAACGGTGTAACACATGTTTGACAATGCGATTCTGCCTTGACCTTGATTTACTTATCTTCTTTTAAAGTAGGTAAACAACTACTTTCATTCCCCGTGATGTGATTATGATTGTGTATGGATATTTGGGTTTGGTTAGCCCAATCAGTGCTTTTGGTGTATACGCGTGAACCCTGCGTCAGCTCTCGAAGCTCTATATATAGTTTGGAACATGCGACCAGTGTCAGTGTGTGTGAGATTGAGGAGGGAGGATAACTAGACATTCCAGGTGTCTTGATTTTACTCCCAGAAAACAAAAATGTTGCGCCATTTCTATACGTAACGTGAAGTGAATTATGACCGGATCGGGCTCACGGGGAAAATAACAATAACAATTTATTTCCAGTTGCATGATTCTTTCAGTTGATAAAGGGTGATAATACTGTAAATGGAAAATCAAAGAAAAGAGAAAATACTAAAGCCGCTGAAGCCATTAAAAATAACCGTAGGGGCAAATGAAAGTAAAACAGGGTGATAACGTAACATAACGTTTATGCGGAGTAGTTGTACGTAGTATATATTCAGGAATTGGCTACCCAGTAATAGGTGCATGTGTCCCGGAGATTTCAGTAATATTGCCGTGAAAACCGCATTCAGTAGCAAAAACCAGCAGAGTTATTCCCGTATGAACAGTTCCACGAGCTAACATAGTCAAATATGAGATTAGAAGCAAAAAATGACTGACAATGGAGATTTTTATAGTTTTATTTTAGCTGTTCTTTTCTAAGATCAACATGCAAATTCAGGTAATAGTTACCATTTTATGAATGCGGTGAGTGGAATGAAATATCGGAACCATGATTTTCTAAAAGGCAGTAATATACCGTAGTCAGTTGTGGTTCAAATCTGCTGGGTGATTTACTGTTTTTTTATTTCGAAAATTTATCGATTGGTATTTCGAGGAAAATTAAAACAACCCGATTTTGTAAATGTATTGCCTTTAACAATTATTATTACCCCATCTATTCTATCGTGACTGCCCCATCTATTGCATTTTTGGGGAGTTTAGTACCCCATTTTGGGAATTTACTATCCCATGATCTAGGATAGTATTTTTTTAATGTTTTTTTGGGGTGTTACTTGTGCTAGAAATTTTTTTCGAACACCCCTGTCATGTATCAAATCAAAGTTGGTGATGTCCGTCCGCCGCAGTCCTCGAACCTGACGATGCTGACTGTGGTTGCGGACTCGCTATCTTGGTGAGTGCCCGTGGGCGTGGCTTGGCCAATGTCCAGCGGGCGATGCGTGCCTGGTGCGGCATCCCTCTTTCTCTCCTCTTTCGCAGCGCCAGTCTGTGAAGGGCACTCTTACCTGTCGTCCGGCAAGTCACAGTAACCCTCTATTTCCAACCTCATTTTTTCCGCGTTAGCATGTCTACCGGCTCCTAATTTTTGTGATTTGCCATTTGTACACTCATTTCGCTTCCGCTTGGTTCTAAAAGGTTGTTTACATTGAGAACCATTGTATTCGAATATCTGTTGACACTTCAGGCGCTCTTGTTTTCAGCATGTGCATCGAAAACCATCGTAACTAATGAGAGATGGTGTGTGTGACATATGGTAGGAAAGAGAGGATTGCTGAGGGGGGATGTAGACGACAGCTGCGGTCGCCTCTTCCCTCATTCCCATTTCTTTTCCTCTGGAAGTTGTCCCTGGTCAGTCGACATGTTATCCTTAGGGCCGTCTTGCTTGGTAAAAAGAGTGAATATGATCCGATGAATTGCTTGTTTTTAAATTTTACTCCTTTCTTTGTGAGACGGTAGGACCCATACCCATTGATCGATTTGGCGTACGGCTTCTGAAGGTTTCTGTTACATTTTGCTGATTTGCATTAGGTGATCGTGAATATTGTTTTGTTTACAGGCTTTTGACACATTTCCGCCTTGCGAGTGTAATTGGGCTTGATATATTCTTGCAGTTCTTCTTTTGCTTTTCTCTGGCACTGGCACTCTTTTTGTTGTTATTTTCGAATGTAGTTAATCTTATTATTAGATACTAGATACATCAAGGCACCCTAGGTATAATTTTCGAGTTTTCACCTCAGTGGAAAATATCCGAAAAGGCTTAAAAGAAAAGTTCGTCCATCATAAAATTTTTGTAGGTAATGATGAATATTGATTAGCCATCGGAATCCGACGTCGTGTTGTCTTCGCTTTTCGGATCGAGATCAATTTTGGTAACTATCTGAACACCAGAAATCCGGAACAATTCGATTCGGGTGCCCCTCCTTCCCTTCTTTAATAGCACATCTAACAATAAGTAGCACAATTTTCTTTGCCTTCCTCAAAACCCTTTGGGACGACTAGGACTAGTTTAGTTATTATAAGTCCAATTATGTCAGTTAATAAGTTAATAACGCTTTTTGTTGTGATGTCATATTTTTTTGCGTACTTGGTACTTCTGACTTCTGAAATTACCTGTACTTTCGGCTCTTGTCTTGTTGGCGCTATGTTAAAGAGCATTCTGCCCTCTGTCTTGCGGTTTGCTCTATGCAAACCTGTATTTGTAACATCCAAAATGCAAACCGTACATGCCATTGCCATAAGAGGAATCACGACTTGGTGTCTTGTAAGACTTTTTGCCGCTTGCTGTAAACTTCTCTCCTCTTTGAATTTTGATTATCCGTCGCTTTGTGCTTATGCTTTTTTGTCTGTCGCCCACTATGTGCTATTTCATCCACGTTTTGTTATCGGTTACCCATATTTATGTTTTCAGACTTGATCCTTCTCGCCGCTACAAAATGTCCGCCCAAGAGGTATGTTTTTCACTTACCGAATTAAGAATGCTTTTTTTTTGTTCTGGTTTTGGTTTTACTTACGCGTTGTAGTTTTTCTCCTTTTCGGAGCCGAACTGGCTCGGCATTGTTCTTATCCTTTAAATCCCTAGTAGATAAGAATGTATCTAATAGTTCTATGTAAATATCGGCTGAAGTTTCCACTTTCTGCCATTTGGGTGTCGTCCAAAAACTATTTAGCTCGAGACTGCACCTGAGGTCGAGCAGACCGACAGCTTGAAGGAAAAGAAAGATGCGGTTGCCAACGATGCACCAATTGAAACTGCCGAGGCCGATAGGTTAGTGACATGCTGGCTAGTTGGATTTTGGATGTTGTCTCCATACTTTGATACTCATTTGAAAGTAGGTTAATGAGTGGTTGAGTCTTATTTAAAGCGAAATGCTAGCCTCTTTGGAAAATTTGCGTATGATAAGCAAATCCTATGTATCCTATGTTAATTTTGTACGATCGTCCACGAAATCGTACAAAATTAGCATAGGATACATATGATTTGCTTATCATATGCAAATTTTCCAAAGAGGCTAGCATAGCATTTCGCTTTAAGTAGTGCTATACTGTCACTCTACAACTTACTGCCATTCTGAACATCCTGTGTGAGTTTTAGCAGGGTGCAGCGAGTGAAAATCTATATCACCGTCTGCGTTTCTTCCAATATGTTATGTCTGTTTGTTATGTGTCACGTCTTTCGCTCCCCCACTTTTGTTTTCTGTCGGTCGGAGATACTTCTTTCATACAATATAAAGAAAATGTACGGAAAGGAGGTCGAGGTCACCACTGGAGTCTCAGCAGCGGTCAGCGAGATATCACTTACTAGTTCGCCGTATCTCGCTTGGCAAAAATTGTTTTCTTGAAATTTGAAATTTAACACTGCCTTTAGAGGTTCATATTTATCCGAAACGTTACGCTAATCAAGACGTGTCGATTTACCCACATGTTTTCTGACCTGACAAGCTTGTACTGTTCACTATATCCTAAGTGTGCCAGTCTCTGGAGAAGCATCAGGCTTATACTTTAATTCGAGAAAAAATCCATGATAGATTTTAGTGTATGCAATCAGTCTATTCTCTATTTTAGCGTCGAAGACGGAAGATCGGAGGGCGAGAAGAACGGCGAAGAGGCTGGAGAGCCTACTAAGGCAGCAGCTGAAGAGAGTGCTGTAGAGGGAGAGAAGACGGAAGAGGTGCCATCTGAGGAGGGAACGGACGCTGCCGAGAAGAATGGAGAGAAGCCTGACACCAACGGCAACGTTAGTTTACCAATTATTTATGTTCAATTTATGCCTCTGATTTTTGCATTCTATGCTCAATTTTTCCACCCTACCGTCCGATAGTGAATATAACCTTCCTTCCAAATGTGTTTTTAAAGCTTGCCTTGCATCTGTACTGCCAAAGTGGCCATCTTTTAGGATAATTGACATAACCGTAAACGATAAATCACACTGACATTATTTTCGCCATTCGTTTCTTCATGTTTTTGAATTGTTACAGAAAAGTTTAGGACCGTAAGCGTGCTGTAGATGCGGCTTCTGATGACAATGCACCTGCTGAGGTGGCCGAGGGCGATACTCCCGTGAAGAAAGCCAAGATGGACGAGGTATGCTCTTTTTGCACTGAAAGTCACATTAAATACTTGCAAAATGGTTCCTGTGGGGGTGGGTTACCCATGTAAATCGCGTCACTTGTTTGTCTTGGCACCCATATAAATGTTGTCCTCTCAAATATCTTCCCTTGCCTCTGTTTCTATAAGCGGCGTATTCAAAAATAACAACCGAAACTCACTTCCTGATGGAGATACGAGGCGATGTTGACTAGTGTCAGAAAAAACGGTTTGGCAAAGGCAAAGGTGTATTTTCGGTTTCGGTCTGCTGGTAATCTCTAAAATTGCCTTTACGTTTACTGTTTCAGCCTGCTGCTGATGCTGCTGCCAATCCGGACGCTCCTGTGGAAGTGGAATCTGCTGCGGGAGATTCATAATTGTTAGTATGGCCCAGGGAATTCTTTTATGTTCAAATTATGGTAAACTCTGACCAAATAACCCGGTACTTTAACATTAATATGCATAGTATGTTGTTTCAGGATGAACTCAACTAGCAAGTATACAAGTTGTTATTGTTTAACAAGCACCCAATCCCCGTGTCCTTTCAAATGTTTTATCGCTTTATTTAACCTCCTTGTTGTTGTTTTATGTTCTCTTTTATCATTATTGCTATTATTGGGGTTCTGTGAAATCTCACTATGAATATCTCATTCGCGTTTATATTTTTATTAAATTATTCAGACAATATCGTACAGATCTATCAGTACAATTCGTTATTTGCCTAATAAAAGTGTGAACAACAAGTTCCTTTTCATTTGAGTTGTAGCGGAAGGTCTTTGTTACATGGTGGTTTGTTGATTATACGTTTATTTGTGAATTTTTTTGCTTTTTAAATATATTTCCTTTGAGAAAACTGGATGCGCGCTGAAAACTAATGAGAAAAATGGTACGAAATTGCGATTGTGGCATTTTGAATTATCATCGGGTGCCCCGCCTCTCGCCTCGCACGGCATCCAACGCGCCAGGTTCTCGTTAGTTACAGACTATCCCGCATATTCCGTAGCAAAGTCTTCCGCGACTACCAGGCAAGGAATTCGCCGCGCTCGCTGTTGTCACATCCTGAGTCGATCTTTGTGTTTTCGCTCAGTCTTCGCCAACGTCTCGCCGTGCTACAAATTTGACGGGTTTCCTATTCACATACACATGTTCATCAGTAACACACACCACACACATGTTCATCAGTAACATCCGCCGAAATTTTAGCAGGCTGTCTTCGTTCACAATCGGCGCGTGTCTCACCTCTGGAATTTCTTACCCTTGGGACATGCGTTTCGGGCGTAGTGACTTGCCAAAAATCGCTAATAATGGACGAAAAGTGGGCGGCGCCACCGCCAGACCTTCGCGATGTTCATGACACTCACTCAGTGCATTCGTGAGAACCTGGTGAACACTAATGCACCTTTGACGTCGAGCTCCTGGCGGAAGGGTAGCGCCGCGTCTTGCGCAGGCTGGGCGAGGACCTTGGCTAGCGGTAGGCGCAAGTTAGTTCTTCGCCGCTCACCCTCAGTGTTTCGCGTAGCAGTGCCCTATCCTCAGCAAATCTGCTTACAAGTCTGCGATCGTCCTATTTGTTTGTATACTGGTTACTGGCATATTATAGGGACAACTGATATCACTGGGCATCAATTAATTTCCGGAGTTAGCCAACGAAGCTAGCTAACTCTTTTTGGTTTAGATTTTGTGTTGTTAGGCTGTGAGTTTTCAAGTAACTCCTGAAGTCGTCTTCGTATAACGAGGAATGCAAGAAATTAAAAAATAAATTTATTTTAACTGGCTAACATAATTTCAGCAAATACTTGCGTCACGAATTCTAAACAGAAGCTGAGTACATAATAACGTGTTACTTTTTTAAGCCAAAAACTAGAATTGACAGCTTTGTGTGGTAACCCACATCACATCATCGTTTTAGCGTTAGCATACTTATTGTTAAAGGTAAATTAAACAGGCAGTGATTAATAAAAAGTAAACATTTTCGTGAATGGAAAAAAGTCAAAATTATTTTCGTGCACCTCAGGTACTACTTTTCTAAGCCAAACTGCTCGTTGATTGCTAAGTTCTGAATATTTCTGAAAAAGCAATCAGACCTCTTTCGATGACTTGGTGGAGACCTACTGTAGACTGTAGACGTGCAAGATGATTTAACTTGATAATTTAATCTTCTGCTTATTGTTAGTTATGAGTTATGAGTATAGTTAATCGAAATCGTGGAAGCAAAGAAAACCATTAGGCATTTAAGGAAGAAGGTATTGTACCTTAGCCATTTTTGTAAAGCCGTTGCTTATAGTGCCAGCTGTGGACTCCACCACAGCACAATGCGCAAAATGTACTAGTGTACGGGCACATCTCAAAACGTCTGATCTATTTTTTGAATATGATTTAGTAATATATTACTGATCAGCCAATCGGCTCTCGCCAGCTTCATCAACGACGACTGCAAATCTCGGGGCATCATTCCCTCCCTTGGAGTCTTCCCCGTCATGATGCTCCACATTCACAGCTATTCCTTAAAGAACATTAAAGCGGTATAACATCGGGCTGTTAAAACGGATTTTGGACCGCTGCATTCCCAATCATACATAAATGGTATAGTTAGGACAAAAAATCGTGCTCACTTATCATAAACACATAGGAATCAAGTTGTTCATCGTACGTTTCAAAAACCGGATGTTTTGTCAATGTGCACAGGTGAAGCTGTCAATGAGCGTCTACATGTCATTTCTTTTTAGTTCTTACAAAGCGAAACTTGTATGCCGGCGAAGAAAAAAAAACAGGTGCGTCTACATCATGGTCTACATCTCGCCGCAAACTTGGCACTGCCTTCGCCGGACTCTCGGCAGATTGGCCCGGCGAAAGGGCGGAGCACCCGGACGGACGAAAATGCGTGAATCGATGCAGCAACATACAAGAAAGGTACCTGGGGCTTTTGCTTTTCGCGAAAGGGTAGTCAGTGTACTCGCTGCACCTGACGGGAGTACAGCGAAGACTTGGCGAAGTGCGCGGCGACATGTAGGCGCACCTGTTTTTTTGCCGCGCGTCGGTCGAGTTTCATCAGTGTAAGCGCAACCCATTGGTTTTGTATCGATTAACTGACCGCATGCTCCATAGCAAGCAAGGAAGAGGAATGCCACCAGGAATCCGAGGGCCACCGACACTGTGGAGAATGTCAGAAGAATGAGGAAAACACATGGGGTTACTGTAGTCGGGTCAAACTGAAACATCATTAGACATTGCAAATTTAGCTATTTAGCACACTCGTTTCCAGAGCTGCTGATGTTCTCTGCAACTGACCCGCACGGTGCACCGCACACTTTCCCGCATGGTGCGGGTTTGCAGGTCCGCACATGCGGGAAAGTCTGCCGTGCACCGTGCGGATATGTCTGCAGCCGCCCTATGCGAGAAAGTCTGCAGTGCACCGTGCGGGAAAGTGTGCGGTGCACCCTGCGGCCCACTTCAACATTAAATAAACACCATTAAAAAGGCTCGGCATTTCTGAGAGAACACATCACCTAACATATAGATATATTCTATGAATAAAGCCTCATAAGACAAGCACATGGGTGGAATTGAACTCTGACCACTCATCTGTAATCAGCGCCTTATCCACTCATCTGTAATCACCACTCAGCCATAACCGCGCATGTGGCTAAAGGACGGAAAGGTGGAGACGTCTCTCCGCTGGGAGTCATTTGAACATGTCATAAGCGTTTTTGAGAGGCAACTTTTTTTTTTGCGTGGCGGGTTTGTCTGCGGGAAATCATGCGGGTATGTCTGCGGGAAAGTCTGCGGGTATGTCTGCGGGAAAGTCTGCGGGTATGTCTGCGGGAAAGTCTGCGCCTCGCGGGTATGTCTGCGGGAAAGTCTGCCGCATGGTTGGGCGAACAAAACTGTCGCAATGTGTAATTTCAGCGAGTTTCCGCATGATGACAGAGTATGCGGGAAAGTCTGCGGCTCTGCGGGAAAGTCTGCGCGCACGCCACACCATGCGGGAAAGTATGCACGCACGCCCAAAACGTGCGGGAAAGTATGCGCCGCACTATGCGCCCCAGAACGTAGTTTTCTTGGAAACTGAATGGAAATGAAAAACCATCAGAAACCACTCGAGAAACAAAAAAAATCCTGAAACACGATATTAAGTGTACTGCAAGGTCTAAAGCTCCTTTTTTATCCCTGGAAATTAATGAATGGATTTGATAATGTTCATGCATTCATGCGCCTCTGATTTTTATTGCATCATATTCGTTTGTAACAGAGTCCGATTTTCATAGACGCGAAGAGCATACTATAAACATAAGTGCAGCTGCCCAGCCGTATATTCTGCATTTCATGTATCTCAGCTGCATTTTTATGTACTAAAAAGTAAAATCATGGAAGCAGACTGTACCTGGATTGTGAATGCAGAAAGAATCGCCTTCTGTAGTGCTTCGAAGTAAGTGTCAGTAACCTTGAATGGTTCTTGTTTAGTAATAAGTATTGTGAATCAGTAACCTTGAATGGTTCTTGTTTAGTAATAAGTAATAAAAAAAGAAAAAAAAGAAGATGAGACAAGGAGACAAGGAGGAGAGAGAGGTGAAATGAGAATAACTCACCTCATAGTAAAGGAAGAACGATATGAGGACTGCCCACAGTAGATAGAGGAGTGCTCCGAGCTGTAGAACGAGGAGACGGCGAGCAAATGAGGCCTGTGCTTTCTGAATGTTCGTTATCTTTTGGAGGCATTTAGGTGACTCGGCTATTACGGCTACAAACTCTAGGCACCTCTGAGTAAAAGCGAACACCTTTCCTTATTGATAGTGGGATTTTTACTTGCATTATTAGACTCACTTGTTGTTGATTTTTGTTAAAGCAAGATAACGGTCGGTTTTTGAAGCGTATGCCGAACGCTTTCTGCATTTCTGCGTATATATGCATAGGTATGGATCGACTATTTTAAAGCGACATAACGGTCGGTTTTTGAAACGTATGATGTACAACTGCATTCATAAGTATTTATGTTAATTGAGCTCGAATTGAGCGCGACTCTTTATTCTAGTCATATTCATTTGCATGCTGCATGGGACTGCAGTTACACAGAAACCGCTTCAAAAACCGGCTGTTGTACCGCTTTAAAGGGACGGGCCCATCAAAATAAACCTATATTTAGTATGTTTTTATAATTTGTATAAATGGGATTTATTATATTTTTCGATGTCGATAATAGGAGAACCATACCGTAGACGAACAACAATTGCACCCTTATTTCTTTACCGTGTGACCCGAGGGTAACTGGCTCTTGCTGTGTCCCGGGAGAGTATCTGTATATACAGGCATATTCCCCCGGGACACGCGGTAAAGAAATATGGGTGCAATTGTTGTTCGTCTACGGTATGGTTCTCCGATTATCGACAACGAAAAATTTCAGCGGGATAAACTCTAGCCGACATTTATTGTAGATTTACTATAATAATCCCCCTTTATAAAAATTACAAAATCAGTTTTAAAAGGACAGGCCCACGAGAAAAAAGTTTTCATCAATTTACTCGCACAGGAAGTCCGGAATTTCAGAAATATTACCGCGAAAACCGCATTTCGTTACACCTAGAACTCGCAGAGTTATTCCCCGGCAAACAGTTCCATCAGGTACCGTGGTCAGAATCAATTTTTGCTCTTTTAGGATATGGGTATACAGTATTGTAAACGCCTTGTTATACTCGTAGGAATGTTCTCGTTCGTTTAACCATTATTATGAAGAGAAAATGCTAATGGACGGATATAAACCCTAAAAACGTACTGACTACAGTACCTGCTGAACAGTTTGCCGGGGAATAACACATTTCTGAAATTCTGAACTTCCTGTGCAAGTAAATTGAGGAAAACTTTTTGCTCGTGGGCCTGTCCGTTTAAAGGAGGAGGCTCACGAGAATGAAGTGCTCAAATGGTTTCCTTTTATCGAAATGTGATGGTATTAAATTCCGAAAGACATACTTTGCAAAGCAAAAGCTTTTAATTGGAAGGAGTAAATCAATATAAGACTATGAAGTCTATAAAAATTTTGGATCGTAGTAAATAGTTGATTTCCATAGTGAGCATTCAAATTTTTGCCGGCTTGCAATATGACTTGTAAATTTTCATGCCCACTATGGAAATCAACTGTTTACTACGATCCAAAAATTTTATATACTTCATAGTTTTTACTCCTTCCACTTCAAAGCTTTTGCTTTGTAAAGTATGTCTTTCGGAAATTAATACCATCGTCTGCCGTTAAAAGGAAACTATTTGAATTTGAGCACTTCATTCTCGTGAGCCTCCTCCTCGTGAGCCTCGTGAGCGTGAGCGAACAAATAATGTATCCTCACGACAAGAAGTGGTAGTGCAAATTGATGGACGGCTATCGCGATCGTGCCGAGAAACAGTGGAACGCCGAAGATTGTGTATGCTGTTGAAAAGACCTGAATATAAAATGTGTTTGTGTTTTTAATTTACATTCTCCTTTACTTGCAGGAGTCGCCTGGAGGTGTTGTCGTTAGCTGCCCATGCCATGCAAAGCTCTCTCGTTTTTCGTCCACACCGCCGAAGTTGTTAAACCAAGTTGCATCGGCGAAGAATAGGGGTGAACTATATCTTTTGATTTTAACTTGCGTGTACCCTTTCTTGCTTTTTTGTGCGGTAAAAGATGAAAGTAAAATGAGATACCTGGCCCCAGAAGGTGGTAGGCATTCTCGTTCCATGTCCCAGGGTGAGCAGCAATGAATAGGCGTAATTAAATGAGGGAAGCAGGTTCCAGTCCTTCTTATTCGGAGGAGAAATGTCTAATCGTTCCTCATAACGTTTGAGAGATTCGACGAGCAATTGCTGAAAAGAAATATGTTAGTGATGATGGTGGGTGATTTTGTTGTGACACAAGTGCCATTTATTTATTTACCGATGTTGTGATATTTTTAGGGAACACGTGTCAAGCAAGTGCATATAACAGCCGAGGTCATTTTCTTCCTCGGGACAATGCCTGAGTATTTCACGCATGCAGTAGGATAAAAGTGCCTAACTGACTAAGGCCAATCCTTGGCATTTTCCGGAAATTTTGATTGCGGTATGTCAGAGTCGGGAGCCCTGATGAGGACAAAACGGATAAAGAGATAAAGATGTCGTGCCGAGAGATACGAAGAAGAGACTAGTGAGAGAGAGGAGGATGGAGAAAGGGAGAGAGGGAGAGCCGACGAAAGAGAACTAACCAAAAGGAAACGGATTGAGAAGTTTGACTATTGGTTTTGACTAATTGTTATAAGAATAAGAATGCATGATTCTGGCCGAAAATAGGATGGCACTGGTCGGTTGAGCCAAATTCATTTTCCACGGTCGAAGTTAGTATCTACTCAGTTTTTTGGGGATCGCAAAGTGAAAAATGGTTGTTTATCATAAATTTCGTATTTACACGATGAATGAGTTGGGGTAGCCAGGTATCCTTGAATAAGCAAGCGTCTGTAATAGGAAACCTCACATATGGGCGCTTAAGCGAGATGCCACTATGCATTGCCTTCTCTACCGAAAAATTGGCTAATTTTATACTTTCTGGTAAGCGTATCACAATGGGCTACCACTTTCCTTGTTCAATTAGTTATGTCACTCGGTCTTATTTGTCTCCGCAAATTGTTTCTATGGAAACAGATCTCGTAAACGGGTGATAATCCACTGCATGGCTAATCCACTCTCCACATCTCTTGTATCCAAGTCCAAATACGAAATTTGGTTCGATCTCGGGGACCAGGAGTTATGTTTGAACTTTTCCTATTTGTATCTTTCCAAAAATAAATGAGTGCAATGGTGAGAATCACAGACATACATCCGCACCGAGACCACGGTTGGCAGATGCGTGTTTCCCTAAAGCTACTCTCTGTTTCTCTTGGATATTTGTCTTGCTATTGCTATAGTTGGATTGTTCCTCCAGCGTTTGTGCATAGTTATCGAGTCAATTCCCAATTCTTTCGCGCTTCTTTTAGCTGACTGATGCCCTCCGAGCCGGCATTCTCACAATGCAATCAGAGAGTTTTGCGAAACACAATCTGGGTATTTCTACTAGAAAGAGGAAAAACGATAGTTAGACAGCGAAGACATAGACTTTGATTGTATTGCATTGGAAGAAGATATAGCAAGTGAAAATGCTATAGTGATAGATATTTCATAGGAAATTCGGAATTGCCGCTTAAACCGAGTATTTTCAAGTTTAAAGGGAATATGTATGCCCTTTTTGAAGTTAAGCTGTATTAATATAATGTGTATTCCTCATTAAAGAAACAACAACAAAAATTGTTAAAAGTTTCCCATTTAAAAGAAAATGATTTTCAAAGTTCACCTTTTCCATAGTAAACGCGTTTACTGCCACCCTGGCTTACACGGCAGGTCTGATGGAGCAAAAATTTAGCATGTGTGCATACATCGGCATATAGCTTGCAACAGCGACATATTTGCATACAAATGAGAATATTCGAATTTACATATTCAGTCGCCTACTTAAATTCATGTCTGGTGTGGAAACTCTAGTTTCGCAGTTGTTTTGCTCATTTTGAGTGCCTACATATTCCCTTTAACGCAGTATGATAGCCGGTTTTGAAACATATGCGATATGCCTTTTGTATCCGATGTAGTGGATGCAAACTACTGCGGTAATACTGCGCGATTTTTTTTAGTCTGGTTATATTAATTAATTTGCATAGAGAATGATATGGGAATGTACTTGTCCAGAATACGTTTTACAAACCGGCCGCCGTTATATCTCCTGAGCCTGAGGGAGATGTTCTCGTGAGCCTGAGGGAGATGTTAACCGTTTACGAACGTATGAGATGAATGCTTCGCAAAACTATTTGATCTGCAAAAAGCTCTAGTTTTACCTGAACTCGATCAGTTTGCTCCCTATCAATGATGATCAACAGATTGCGGGTATCGTTGAAGATTCTCGAAGAGATCGACTTGGCAAAGTGACGCCTCAAATTTATTATCTGGTTATCAACTTTACTTGCTGTGATGGCCTTAGTTTGTGATACACATTGTGCGCGACAGTTTTCCCTGTAATTGTGCGAATAGTGTTTACTTCTCTAATCACAAATTTGATACATATGCTCTAGACACAGTTTCGCAACGGTGCTCGCTCATTTTACACAATTTGGAGCATGGTCGAGTCAAATTTTTCGCGAAATAGGCGCTTGTAATGAAGATTCTATAGATTCTGGTGCCGGAAGTGTTCGCCAAGAAGAGAACGTTTGCGCGACACGCGAAGTGACACTAATCTGGGCCATAACCAGTTTTATTTCGTATAATTAGATGTCTAAGCGAGTAAGAATAGAAAATTAGGAAACACTACATGCGATACCGCACACTAGGCTCTTCGGGTATGCCGAAAGTTGACGAAGACTTTCATTTTTCCAAGCCAATGTATAAATAGTATAAATCGTAAGCGATATAACAGCCGGTTTTTGAAGCGGAATTTGGATAACTTCATTCACATATGTTGTAAGCAAATTAATAAGATTAATAATCGCGCAGTAGTCGCAGTGTCCGGCGCTCGTTTCATACCCGGCCGTTATACCGCTTTAATACTTTAATACTCACCTGTTCACACCGATATTCAAGTACCATTTGCGTACCGAGTATTCGCGGACAGAGTTTTCAAGAAGATAGAAGACGGAACCACCTGTTATGCATAAAGATGTAAGCACAAATAGGCCGTGAGTACTAATATCGCCTCAAAATTAAGCACGTTGGTGCATTCGACTGGCCGGGCAGTGTTAAAAGGTCGACTAGAAGCAAAGTAAACTGGTTATGGTGTGAGTTTTTGCAACGTACTCTTCGTACTGCTTCCTTGTGTCTTAATTTTATGTGCCCGCGTGATACCTACTACATATAAATACAAGGGAAGGCAGTGGCCCGGCCTACTTACTATATGCGGTACTAAAGTTGTATAACAGCCGGTTTTTGAAACAGATTTTGGATAACTGCATTCCCGAGCATCATGTGCAAAGGAAAATGACTAGAATTACAATTCGAGCTCAATTCGTGTTAAATTAACATAAATATTTATGAGTGCAGTTGTCCATCATACGTTTCAAAAACCGGCCGTTGTGTCGCTTTAAAATAGTCGATCCATACCTATGCAAATATACACGGCAGTGGCGAAGAACAAGAGAAGGGGAGCAAATCTTCGAATACGGGGGTGGTGGACCACTTGGGTGGTCGATTCACGAATGCGTTTAAGGATCATCTGAAACAGCAATCACTTGTCGTAACATGGTCATAATCACTTTGATAGTGCTGTTCATGCAGTGGCCTTTAATAGCGGCCTTTTCTGGACAAACTTGCGCGATGCATTTGCTTCGTAATAAATCTTACGTAAGGTTATGCGGCGAAATACGCTTTCAAAGTATGTTTACATTGAGCACATTCAATTGAAGACATAAATGCAAGCACATAAAAGGGGAAATTGTTGTTCGTGAATTCAGAATAGTTCCCGACTGACTGTTCTGTATCCACACAAGAGGAATAAGGGCAATTTTAAAGCCTCCGAATGGGTGGGTATTTTGGGCGTCTACCATAGATATATAAAAGACCACCAAGCTAAAGCAATTAGTAACGACTGTTTGACTCGGAGGGGACATCCAATGCCCTAGTCCGTTAAGGCGATAAAAAGCGGGGCCACAAAAGATTTACATGACATTGGATCTCGGGGCCCGTACTTGGGACATAGAAATCACTTAGGCTTCTTGAGTTAAACATACACATGCTGGTTTCAGGAAATAACTGCCAAGGGTAGGATTCACGACAGTAACCGATGGGAAGAGTAATAGCAGCGAATATATTTGAAGAAATGTAATTTGAAATATCAAGCGGACAATACAGGGTCCGTTGCTCAAGTTGACCCCCGTGCACTACAGTAGCTATTGAAGCAAAAATGAATTCATAAACGCCGTATTTTCTTGCGCTGTCTTCCGCCGCTTTATTGTTGAGCGTGTAAGGGTACAAGATGATGGTATTCCTCAACATATGAGATTTGCTGGTTATGGACAATGCTAAACTTTGACGGTGTGCCGCGAGGGTATGGCGGGTGCGCACGAAAAAAATAGAGGTCCTCCACAGTCGCGTGGCGAACTCTCTTCCGGACGCAGCACTCGCCAGGCCCTCGATCTCGCGGCGCGGCACTGCCGCGCCAGGGTCTCGCCGCACACCGTCAAAGTTTCATTAGTGGACATGGCTCATGTTTTCGATTTGTACATAACCATTATTTCTTTCCTTGAGTGGAGTGGACATTACTTGGTCCGTGACGGAAGATCCGTGACTCATATTGTATGTATACTGAGGAAACTCTGCGGTCGCGCGGCGCTCTTATGGGGCAAAAAAGGTGCGCGGCAGTACTACGGCGGTGTTGCTGCGCACTTTGCGGAAAGAAGGGAGGTTTCCCAACCAATGGCGCTCTGCGATGACGCGAAGTTTCACGTTGTAGCTAACGAATCCGGAACACAATCGCACGAACAATTTCAAAGCAATGTTCAGCATCTCAACAAAAGCTTCACAACATCCCTCAGTTACCCTATTCATAAAATCCACGGTCGCCACAGAGATTGTATGCAAATTTTGCACCATTTCTGGTCCTTCAACAAATTATATGGCAACAAAATATTCAACAACAGGCAAGTGAACCTTCAGCTATGTTATTCTTTCTGGAAACCCGCGCTAAATATTCATAACATAAAGCAAAAAGAACTGAAGAAAGAAGGAGAACTGAATTCTCCTATGTGAAAATCACGACTTGATTGTAAAGGTTATTACGTACGTAATCAGACAACTGCATTCCTTTGTATTTATGCGGTTTTCTATTCTAATTTCTAATGGTACTTATTTGCATATGATGCATGAGAGTGCAGTTATCCAAAATCCGTTTGAAAAACCTTCCGTTATGTCGCTTTAAACAAAAAGGGAGGAGAGAGAGAGAGAGTCACAAACAAACAATAGTAAAGATCCGAATTTAGCTTAAATCCAAGAAAAGAAAGTAGAGATGAAGAGAGAGCGGAGAAAGACACAAAGAGATCTAAGATATGGGGTGGGGCGTAGAAAGAATATGGTTATCGTTTGTGTGTCTCATGGGGCATCCATGGCCCTCCTATTTCAGCATTCACGCCAAGTTAAGATAAATGGAGGGTTTCCGATCAGTTCAAACATTTTAATTTTAATATTTTTTCAACAAATACCGACCCCTAATTAACTCGAACATATATGTTTATCGAACATATAGAATATAGTCAACAGGTTCCGCATAAGACATGGATACACTGTCCTTGACAACGCAACGTGAGACTAACAAAGACCCTATGATAACTTTGTGCTGTAGTTCACTTATAGGCGTTCTTAATTCCTGCAAGAATATAACATTAGAAGCGTTATTTTATCTGAATTTTGAGCAGTTTATGTTTACTCTCGAAAAGCCGGTTTTTGATGAGGCAGGGCGAATACGTCTGTGGGATACCCCGATGCTCTATCTTTCCGGAAATTTTGATTTTATGAAGATACTGCCATTTCCACGAAGAGCGTTGTGTATATTGTAAGGGTAAGGGGGCGTGCATAAAAAAAGATGTGAATGTAGATATTCGTAGATTCATGAAGTGGAGTCCACTTTATAAAAGGAAAACAAACTGAGCTTCTTGGTAGAGTGTGAGATTCTGCTTGCATCTGCGTTCACTTACCGGTGAAAAATCTACCGTAGGTTAAGGGTTAATGATTAAAGCGTAAAGGTTAAAGCTGGGACTGTCCTTCATGGCCCTCCGAAGGTATATCTAGCACATATTCATGATATCGACCAGTAAGATACAAAATCCTACTCTAGCTATATGTGCAATAACATTGAAAAGAAGGAGCTCTTCTTTCAGTAAGTAGCCCGTGGCCGAAAACATTTGTCAAATGTGAAAACTGTCTCAGCATGTTGATTGCCATGCAGACAACTAACGGAAAAAGAACCCCTTTAGGCAATTTGAAAGAACGGGAAGCTTATACGCTGAGGAAAAAAAAAAGATTTTGACAGAAGTTTGTCAAATATATATGTTGTAGGGGAATTATATGTAGGGGAACTGTTATTTCGCGGAAAAGTATGAGTATGATGGGACCTGGTGGATGAATCTCCATATCATATTAGTAGACTAAATGCGCTGTGGAATACTCCAATCCGGGAACAAATCCGAAACAGCGATCCCTAATATAGCAGCACCCACAGCATAGAAAACGAAAGGACCATTTGGTCACTGTTCCCTGGTTTTTTCGTGGGTCAACCCATTTGGCGACCACTTGGTGACTTTGTCGTGACCAAGTTTGCTCGAAAACCGTCGTCAAATGGTCACCGCATGGTCACCAAATGTTTTTTTTCGGTGAAAGCCATTTGGTGATCGGCCAACGACGATTTTTTTGTGTTTTCGGCAATTATTCGTTTTCTCGTGAACTGTCAAGTTTATTAGAAATGATAAACATTTTCAATTTCTCTTTACAAGAATAACATCGACATAAGTTGTACGCTACTAAGCTAGCGTACAACTTATGTCGATTTAACATACTGCACGCTGTTTTCTTTGCAACGTTTAGCTACCTATATCTCGCAACTTTCACTCTCCTACCAGTCCTACCTAGTGATTGATGAAGTGAAGGGTTGACGAAACAAAGAGTATCGCGGTAGAGAAGAGATCTATGCCGTGCTGATTAACTGCCGAGTTCTTGGATGCTGCATGTACGTCTAGCGGTTGAAACCTCCAGATACGTAACTGGCGTAGTTTATCCTCCTCGCGAATTCTGAATGTTTATTGTAATCAACAACTGCGAAGAAAATAGAATATCATAAACTGTGATTTTTTTACTTTTATGTTCGGGTCGACTGTAGAAGCACAGCTCTTTCACGTGCACTGAAACTGTAAAAAAATTAAATTATATATCCCAGCTGTCTACGACATGATTTTAGGTTGAAAAAATATTGTAACCGATAACCGACATATCTGTACGGTGTGTGCACCAGCAGTATGCCATTTTGTGATCCAGGACTGAGGGTTGACAGGCATCATGAGTAGAATTCGAGGCCAGAGAGTCCCGCACCGAAGAAGCCAACTCAGCTTCAGAACTACAATACTCAACGCCCATCGATCCTGAATATCTTCACAATTGAGCGCAAGTATTCAGGAAAGAAATGTTGCCAATTTACTCACTTAGGTGTGTAGCAGTTATTAAATACGTACGCGTTATCTACTCTATGGGTTACAACTTTCTATTCTATAGGCCTCTTGTCCACTTATAAGTTATTTATACAATTTTCAAATATTTTATATTCATGTATATACCCTTCTCGCGGTGTTTCATGATATAGCAGAATGGGAGAGGACGACATCTTTCTAGATTACAAAACGGGCACTGCGGGTCTTTGAGGCCCTTGTTGGGTAAATCAACGGTTATCAGCTGAAAGAAAACGATTATACTTTTCTGATCTAGGTCTAAGCCTAAGCATAAGCATAAGCCTAAGCCTAAACCTCCCGAAGGATTTAACAAAACATGTGTGGTTGTTGTGAACAGATCATAAGCTTCTTTACCTATTTAAAATCAGATATAAACTCGCTATTCATCGTTATTGCTAAACGTCAACTTGGAAACAACTTGTTTGTGTTATTTGACCCTTGTTATTTGACCCTAGTGCAATTTATGCTAAACGTTGAGAAGGCCGCATGTAAAATGTGAATATTTAACTAGATTTTTTAAACCACCTCATAAACAGATTCTTGTTCTAAAACAGTTCCTCCATAGGCTTGCAGAGCAAGAGCAAATAGTTGCAAGAAAAGGAGCTTCATCTTCCTGAAAATTTTGCACATACATACACTGTCCCTGCGTTATGTTGGAATCCATAAGGGTACCTCCCACTTATTTTCATAGTTCATGTTAGAGAAGATCACGAGCCCTAGTGAAACATATGCCACCTCATAAGATAATTAGGCGACTTAAAATTCAAATAATCGCCACCGATAGATAAAGGAAACAGGCGAACTTAGACCTGCATTTTATACACGTGATCCGGTTTTATTTCAATTTCTTATAAATAAATCGTGTTCTTTTGAAATTTCAGCAGTAAGTTTTGTGTCCGTCTGCATCTTCTATGTTTCTGATCTATAAGACGCTTTTGCGCTAAAACGTGAATCTGAAACTTACTCCTACGAAAAGGTAAACTTCGGAGTTGGTCGTTATGTCTTTATAGACGTAGAACATCAGCACACGAACTAAGGATGAATAAAACAATTTATGTATTGAATATGCTGAATTTACTCATCTGTGGACTCTATGAAGCAGTACAAAATAATGCCACTTATTTCCTGTCAATTGGTCATTTCAGTTAATGTTATGCCTACGCGCACTTTGGTTGGCCATTTACGTTGCCTGTTTATTGGAAGTAAATTTATGTCAAGAAGATGACTATTCACCAGGAGCGGCAAGTTCTTTTCTTAGAAAGTTTGCCTTTTTTTACTTTCGTAGCAATAGTTGCGCAGAACAATTCATATGTTCTCATTGGAAGTTTCAGTAATAACACCCCTTGTACCACTTCTCATCCTATCTCTCTCTCTCTCGTTCTCCTGTTGTACAGCACTATACAGTTGTTACACTCTACAGTTGTACAGATTCTCCTGTTATACAGATACTCCTATAACGTGCTATCGCAGAACACACCGAACTTATCAGAATACGCTGCACAGCAAACATGACATATGAGGGGTGATTACCGGGTATTGTGTCCTGTCATCATCTGAATATTGTTAGCAACGTTTCTCGTTATCTCTCTCTCTCCCTATCTCCCTCTATATCCCGTTCTCTCGTTGTACATCAATATTTTAAGGAGGAGGATGCTCATTTGGAATATGGTGATCAAAGAGAAGAACCAGCTCCACAAAATAAAGATCGCAAAGATTCACAAAACAACAATGACAATAGACATGCTACGTCCCATCGAGTAACTACAACCAAACGAAATGGTGTCACTACACGGCCGCCGAAGACAACCTTGGACCCGGAACAGGATCAAGCCTTTGACAAGACGTGGGGATATTCAATGCCTTTTAAACATTTCTTTATCTTTTATAGAATAGTAGTGCTCTAAGGCCCTGGTAGTTAAGTTTCCCCACATCAGCCTCAAGCCAAATCACAAACATATACGTCGGGCTGCCTCAATCGGGCTTGTTATTTATGTCTTTGTGAGTTGGGCGTTTGTTTACCCACCCATTTTTTTTCTTTAGACTGTATCTAAAATAATTTAGTTATAATGACTACACTTACAGTAGCACAACTTAGAATTTATGTTTTACTTTAATTGAGTTAGGCCAACAAGTCAACGAAAAAATTTCAGTGCTGTTTCTGGTATTGCGATGCTGACCTCCATTCTATCTCTTCTACACCTGATTATTATTTTCGCCATTTTCATTTCAATGAAGATAAACGTGCGAAACCAGAAGAGAAACAAAAAAGCGGTGAGGGAATTAAGGCTAAAAACGGATATGAAAGATGGTATTCAACGGAGGAGGCCCACGATAATTACTGTTTAAAGGGACGCGGTCACAGTTTTGGCCCTAATGTATACTTTGTATTTTTATTATCTGCATAGGTTATAAAGCATAGTCTTGGGAAAATCTTTTGCAAGAAATGCGGCAACAGCGAGAAAAATGATGACGAAAAATTGTGTCCTCCAACCAATACGCACCGTAACCCTAGTAATTGTCCAACATATGGCCGTACTGATAATGACTCGACAAACGTTATTCCACTAATTAATCGGACGCATACCTCGTGGGCATTATAACATTTGGTTTTTTATGGCTAGCTGTGACGCTTGGACCGGGCGCAACATTTTTAATCAACAAATTTCTCGCGGAAAACAGCGTTTTTCGTCAGATTTTTTCCAACACTATGTTTTTCATACGTGCAGTTAATAAAAACACAAAGTATACATAAGGGCCAAAACGGTGACCGCGTCCCTTTAATTGGCTTTTATTTTATCGAAACATGATGGTGTGAGCTGTCAATAACCGTGTGTTTTAAAGCACAATCGTTTAATTGGAAGGAATAAATCAAGGTCAAAAATGTCAAATTGGAAGGTATAAACCAATATCTATCAAAATTCTCCAGTCGCGTGGAATAATTTAGTAGTAATTCTCACAGTATTTACCGCGCTATCATTAAAGCTTTTACGATATTTGAGGCACTTTCCTTTACTTCGTACCACTTTAGATGGTAAAGTTCATTCGCCTCCTTCTCGAACAAGAACTGCCCCCCGATTTGGAAGAAGGTTTTATGCGAATCATTGGTGTTGACTACAATAAGTACAAAGAAGAAAAAGAAGAAGAATTAAGGAAAGCTGACCCATTGGCTTTACTTCGAGGTCCACTTTTTTCAGCTAATCGTTGAATACATAGCGCAATTATAGGTGAAACTCTTTGCATTACTTGCGAGTTAGTGCATGAATTTTGAATGCCATAATCCTAAGCCTAACAAACCTAACCTATTGGCCGACTTTTGACCTTGTAAGGTAAGCATAAGCCATGCGTAAAATATATAGTGGGTAGTATCATACCGTATTGCAGACGTGGACTTCGAGGAATCACTTGGTGCGGACAATGGATCTGGCAGTGAAGGAGCAGCTCGAGATCCAGCTGGAGGCACGGCTGCAAAGAAACCACCGACAATGAGAGTTAGCACGAGCACGAGTGCAAATAAGGTTCTCAGAAATATCAATATATGCACGCTTCAACAATCGAACCTGTTAGCGGAATACCCAGCATGATGCTCTTGACAAATAGGGTGTAATTAGATTTAGCACGTTTTGAAGACAAAGCCTTCATCAGAATTTAAATCTCTACAACATGGGCAAGCCATCTGAATGGTTAACACTAAAGAGTCGGGATACAAGCTACAAGAACTTCAATATAGGTGCGCTGAAATTCTTACATTAATTTCTTCAGAGTAATGCAGCAACGGACAAGCCGAAAGATAGTGACAAGGCAAAAATTATAAACAATGAGTCGAAAAAGGGATCCACAGCAGCGTCACCTTCAGGAGCAGGTTAGTGCTTAAATATTTCATTAAGAGAATTGATATTTGCGGTGCTTTTACGCCTCAACAATGAACAGCAATTGTTGACAAGTGTTATAAAAAAATTACCCGTTTAAAAATTTCTGTTTATTTCCACGTGTATTATTCCGGCGCCCCCGAAGAATAAAAGCACCGATTACAAAAACAAGCAGAACTGCATGAAATAATATTTCAGAAAAAAAAACACGAAGTACAAACTCGAAACCATTTTTAGGTAAAGCGTGAGTTACATGGACGGAGAGAAGGCGAACTCAATTATGTTATATATATTGTCCACAGTTTTGGGATAAAGTGTTTTATTGCTTGTTGGCATTTTAAAGAAAAAGTTCACTCAATTTTCAATATCCGTCGCACTACTACCGATATTCATTTCTTTCCCACTCCTCCTTACTCTCTCTCTCTGTCTCTCATTTTCTCTCTCACCCTCCTCTCTTTGTGAGTTTCTCTCATGTTATGATGGATGAAAATGTCTCTAGGGGATTATTCTTCAGAAGAGAAGACAAAAAGGAGAAGTTCACTGAGCTATGACTACACTTAATGGCACGCAATGGCAATGAATGTGGTTAATATGTAGAGAATTTGTATACTAGAAACTGAAGCAAACCCTACATGTTCATAAAACAGCAAACATTTTTTTTCCTACACTCAAGTGGGTAACGAGCTATTTCGGTTCCGATAAGTGTTTTCGTAGTTGAAATAGTTTTTCGTATGCACCTAATTCACTTTATTTTCCTTGATTGGAAAATTTGCGCGACTGAAGTTTTTTCCGCGTTTTCTCTACAGGTACAAGGCAGCTTGGTTTTGCTATAGTTGACTTACGTGACTTATGTCTTAAAGCAAAATACCTGCCGGTTTTTGAAACGCATTGTGAACAACTGAATACTTACGTATTTATCCTAATTTACTCGAGTTTAGCTCGTTTTTTTTATAATTCAGGTGTACTCGATGTGTTTCAAAATTCGGCCGCATTTCGCAAAGGAAGGCAGTCACTTCAAAATCAACATTTTTATTCGATTTTTATTAGATGCAAGAAGATTTATAAAACAATATGCAGCCAGTAAAAAGCCACATAAAAGCGAACTCAGGGAAAGAAATCAATGAAAATGGGTTTTGGTAAATGACCGTCGCCGGTGCATATATGCAATTGCCAGGGGTACTTGGAGAGTGAACAGCCTGCAGTGTTACACCTGGCGCGTGATTTATCACTGCAAGGTGTTTATTATGAAACTCTATACGGGCAATTATAAACTACGGTATACTACTAAAACTCATACACAGGGATTTCTCTCCCTGAGTTCGTTTTGCCGTACTTTGGTGCTGGAATCGTAGTTTTCTTCACATATTTGAATATTTAATGAAAAGCGAATAAAAAATACGAAGTTGTAGTGACTGCGATCCTTTAAGGAGGAGGCTCACGAGAATAAAGTGCTCAAATTGTTTCCTTTTATCGAAAGATGATGGTATTAAATTCCGAAAGACATGCTTTACAAAGAAAAGGCGTTTAATTGGAAGGATAAAACCTTGAATTCTATAAAAATTTTGGATCGTTGTAAATAGTTGAGTTCCACAGTGAGCATGCAATTTTACAGGTCATTTTACAAGCCAGCACAAAAAAACTAGAAACTACGGTGCTTCTCTTATATTAATTTTTTTTAGATAAAATGTAATAGTCACTGTTAAGTGTGTCCCCGCGCTTTGTTCTGCAGTTTATTGGTGATTATTTACCATATTAGCCCGTATTCTCGGGTCGACGGAAGTGTTCCGTTGGGGAACTCATTTGTATGCAAATTTTTCTTCCAGGTAGTATAGATAGTCGAGAAATTTGCATACAAGTGAGTTCCCCAACGGAACATTTCCGTCGTCCCGAGAATACGGGCTATTCTCTCGATAAAAGGAAAGGTTGAGCAGCTTGTGAGCCTCCTCCTTTAAAAATGACACAAAAACATAAAAATAAATGCATAAAAATATGACATAAAAATGCACAAAAATAATGACGGCATAAAAATGACGTAAGCATAGGTGCGTGATGTCAGTCGATTTGAACAGCCATAACGTAAATTGGGCCGGTTTGATCGACAATTTTTTTCCAGAATTCTCTTCCCACAGTGTAGAGTAGAATGGCAGTTGAAGTTTATAATCGGCATATGTGTTTACTATCGTAATCCACTAAAGAAATGAAACCATAGAATAAGATGGGAAGCGATACTTCAGCATTGTATAACAACACCAGTGCGTGTTGACGCGAAAGACAAAGCTCTCTTCTGTCACATGGTCATGGTGTCACCAAAAGTCGCATTATAACATAACTTGGCCACGGAGCTAAACATCGTCAGCAATGCATTGATAAATAGATGTGAGAAAAATCATCATTGGATAATACTAGAACATTTGCATTATACCCTATGGAAATGGAAATAGTACCAATAGCGATGGTTAAGATATGTGATAGTAATTATTATTCTTATATTATTTTTATATTTCACAATTAGTTTATAGTCACATATTGGCTCGTAGTCTCAATGTTTACAACAACACACGAGGAACAACTGTCACTAGCTTTGTGTTGTGTTTTCATTCTTGTGTGTGCTATGGATAAAGCATGTGGCTAAACTATGTGTATTGATTATATTTAAAATACACATTATTCAACACATAATAATATGAGGCTGGGCGAGCCTCGTATTATTACAATACACAATTCATATTTGCTACTAATAATGCAGTTCTGTGCTGTTTTCCATTTGTCTTCGATCCCACGAAAATACACAATTTTCTTTAAATAAAACCCGTTCCCCTGTACCAACATTTTATCGGCTGTGGATTATCCGAAATGACCTTGTCCTAAATTTATACATTGAACTCCCTTTACACATCTTGCTCCACTTATCTGACCAACTAAGTGGTCGAGAAAGAAGGCATTATTACAGAAATTTTTTTTTATATATGTATATACAATATATTTCTGTGTTAATATTATCTCGATACATTATAAATTAAATGATAACGACTTCATACTATTATTAGTCCTTGCGTCCATGTAGTATATTAGCCTCTTCCTTTAGACTATCTAATACTCTGATTCGTTGGTCTTATCATATCTTTCGTGTTTTGTAAGTGTGTTTTAATTCTTGTCTATTAACAATCAGTGTTCAATTTCATTCAATTTCCAAGGGTCTAGACAACACTTTCGCGAAAGTTAATTTGTCAAAAAAGTGATGTTTGCATTGTCATCTCTCCATCTCTCCATTTAAAACATGAAATTGGTGAAAGTTTTCTCTTTCATGGCTAATGTTCTATGCGAGCAAGCTCGTGTTTCGCACTGATAATTACGTGGCCTTGGCGCATTGGTATTCTCTCTCATTCTTTGTCTTTATACTTTCTGAAGCTGCTCACTGCATCAATTAGCCACTAATATGTTTCAGATTGCAACACGCTTTCCTTATGTTTAATGTGTGATGTTTATTAAATTAATTTGATGTACCGCAATGTTTATTAAATTCTTTGAAAAAGGGGTACTTCCTCATCATACATATTTTGCATTTTCATATCACCGTCGGCGAACTAAAATGCTTCGTCCAAGCATTATCAAATGTAAAGTTTTATGTTATGTGGTTTCCATGTATGTATGGCCGATTTTCCAAGTATCAAAAAATTTTCCGTATCTTGGCATTTCACGAGAATATCTACAGGCAGTTTTTACGCCCGATCGCAACTGCACCATTTGTTCGACAAAAATGTCTCTCCCCTCTTTGATGGCGGATTTTCTATAGTGTGGATGTGTCAAAATTACGCAAAATTACGGTAGATTGGCACACTATTTTGCAATTAGTTCCATGTATGCCAATAACCGTGCGTTTTCCTTCCAAGTATCAATTGCAAAATAGTGTGCCAATCCACCGTAATTTTGCGTAATTTTGACACATCCGCACTATAGAAAATCCGCCATCAAAGCGGGGGAGAGACATTTTTTGTCGAACAAATGGTCCCGTAGCGATCATTCGTAAATGGGGCTTGCAAGTATGCCAAAAACGGCGAGTTTTCGTTGCAAGTATCAATTCGCAAAATCGTGTGCTTTTTACACACTTTTACCGTAATTTTGACACATCCGCACTATAGAAAATCCGCCATCAAAGACATTTTTTGTTGAACAATTGGTCCCGTGGCGATCGGTCGTAAAAACTGCCTGTAGATATGCTCGTGTAGTGCCAAGATACGGTAAATTTTTCGATACTTGCAAGGAAAATCGAGCATACTTGCAAACCCCATAAAACTGCCTGTAGATATTCTCGTGCAGTGCCAAGATACCGTAAATTTTTCGATACTTGGAAGGAAAATCGGTCATACATGGAAACGCCATTATACTTGGGAAGGAAACCGCACGGTTTTTGGCATACATGGAAACCCTATGATCTTCGAACCAGCACTGCTGTTCTACCGATTTAGCAGCTCTCACGAGTATACGGGTTCCGGGATGTTTCTTTGTTTCATGTACGTGAGTGAAAAGGCAGAATTTCTAAATAATATAATCAACAACCGGTAATATAATCAACAAAACTATATAATCTTCCCCGGCATTGCCAAGAGTACAAAGGTCTCTCTCGCTTTCTCTCAGTTGTGCCCCTATGTTTTCTCTCTCTCTCTCTTTTTTTTATAACTTTCCATGAGTTGTGACGTCTTATCTTTCTATCAAGTAAATCATCAACGGCTACTATTGTGTTTGGTGTCTGAATATACGCATACAACTGGTATTTCGTCGGGCGTGCATGCATGGAGCATGGACTTTGTTTTACTGAACTCGTTACCCGTAAACATACCACCAATCTCAACCAGACAAGGGTAATTTTTAGCAACAGTTCAAGCTATTATGTTTTACGGCAAGTTGTATATTGTAAGTGTACCCATCTAGAATTTAGCAGGTTCACTTACTTTTTTGTTTCACTATTTTTTATGTAGGGCAATTTAAATTGCAAGTTCGTTTTGTAAATATTGTGGTTTGAGGCTGAGTCTAGTGTAATTTACTGGAGGATTGAAGATTGTCCATTCGTTACATAAACACATGCTCCTTTCCTGGGTTCATGTATATCGATTACAGTTATTTGCTTCCATTGCACCGTCTCAGAGTGCACTCGAAAACATTCAAACATTCAAACCGTATAACAACCGTTTTGAAACATGGTGGAGGCTGTGTTCCCATGTATCGTATGTAAATAATTGTACTATACTGCGCGATTTGTTAATCCTAATTATATTCATTTGCATACAACATCCGTGAATGCAGTTGTGAAATGCGCGTTTCAACCAACATCCGACCGTTATAAAGAAATGATTTACAATCAATAGACACTGAATTGAAATTGTACAAATCAGTCGAATTTACTGCTCATCTCATGATAGTGATCGAAGCCAAGCAGTTGCATTTTCATAATCTCTTGCCAGTCGTATTGGGCTCGATTATCGCTTCTCCATCAATACGACTTAAAAACTAGAAGTTGCTGCGGAATCTTGTGACTATTCACATAATCGTGTAGTTTGGTCATTTACTTTATTTATCACATCTGCAAACCGGCATGTGATGTTCTCCGAGATTATTTTACGCAATTTAGTAATTGCATTGAACTTGGGAAATGTGGGAACTGTGTTTATGCTGCACCTGCCCGATTATTTTTCGACGACTTACCCCCTTGGTCATCATTCACTCGTTATGGGTACTAGAGATTCTATTATATTACGGTCTCGTGTGATTACTCTTGTCGTTTTCCGTTTGCTAAAAACCGTTTGGCGCAGTTATGTTATTTTATTTATTTATTTGTTTTCTTCGTACACGTATTCTCTACGAATAATACCGTTATTCAAATATTACTATTACTATTTGTGTTCCGCATTCTTTTTCTCAGGCTATAACCCCAAGTGGCTTTCCCACAAAACGCCATTTGCGGCACTATGTGTCCCATCGTAGCGTCATCTCCGGGTACCTGCAGCTAGAGGGTTATCCCAATGACTAGCACCCCATTTCTTTAAACATTGTGGCCCTATTTTTTTTATTTTCACATACGTAGATTGTTTATTTGTTCATGTAACGTTGGGACACATGCACCAATTCCTGGGTAGCCAATTCATGAATATATACTACGTACAACCACTCCGCATAAACGTTATGATACGTTATCACCCTGTTTTACTCTTATTTCCCCCTACGGTACGGTTATCTTTAGTGGCCATAGTGGCTTTAGTATTTTTTTTCTCTTTTCTTTGATTTTCCATTTACAGTATTACTACCTTTTATCATCTGAATGAATCATGCAACTGGAAATAAATTATTATTATTATTATTATTAAATGTTCTATTTTTCAGAAAAATGCCTGAAGAACCACCAAAAGAAGCCAATTTTGTGGAGGATTTCGAGGTTATCAATGATTTAAATATTGGGTAAGTTTTGAGATTTGTGAATGTTGGAATCTGAAATTTAATGAAATACCCTTATAATTTTTTTTTCGACTCACGCCTATTTCCAAAAAGTGCGCGCGGCTCAACTGCCGAGCTCAGCTGAAGCATTTCCTTTACTACTTCGACGTGAATATAGACGTTGGATTATTTCAGATATTGCCGCTACGGAAATGGTCCGCAGTATATACTCTGCATATGTGGGGCCGTGGGTATGTATATGTTACAAATCCACGTGAGCAGTTACGTTACCACTCTATGTGTATACCTTAATATCCCGTATTCTCGGGTCGACGGAAACGTTCCATTTGGGAAATCCTTTGTATGCAAATTTCTCGACTATCTAGACTAGCTGGACGAAAAATTTGCATACGAATGAGCTTCCAAACGGAACGTTCCCATCGACCCGAGAATGCGGGCTATTGTTTGGCTAGGGCTACTCCGCACTTACCACAATATGTTTACCGTTTCATAGTTAATAATGCCCAATTAAAAACATATTAATGCCATTGGTGACAAAAAGAGATTCAGTTTTTGCAGGCTGTTACAAAAAGGACTTTCCCGAAGTCCTACTACGGTATTTCGACCCGAGTCTTGTCACGATAATCTGTATCGACCCACCAGGGTGAGATTAGTAAAGGTATCCAAAGCAATTTTCCACTTATCAGTGGATATATCGGGTACTAGAATTACGCAATTAGTGTATTGGAAACGCCCGATGTTAGAACAGGTCGTATAAAGCGGCCGTATATAAATATATTTTCAGCTACGGTTCTTCACGGCCGCCAGATAGGAAGCAAGAAATAAATCGCTGCATGAAGGACTCTGTCTTCTGTCTAGAACTAATGCAGGTATGTTTTCTTATATCATATGAGTAGTTTCTTCTACTTTTTATTTCCTTCTCTCCCTCTATGCCTCATTTTCTCTGCATCTCTCTCTTTCGCTCTCTCTCTCTCTCTCTCGCCTTTCTCTTTTTCTCTCCAATCTACCATCTTTCATCCATATATCTGTATCTTAGGAAGGATTTCGTTATTACACTATTCAGAGACTCAATCTTCTACCGTTTACTTGTGTTGGTTGGAGTGAGGGCGCGAGGACTTCAGTACATGTCGCCGCTAAGGGAACAATTAACAAAGTCAATCGACTGGTTAGACCATCTTCACTATTAATCTTCATTTAGAAAAGGTATTCCTATTTCGCAACTTCTGCGTTTATAAACTGGCTATAATAAACTGTCTCGATTATTCCAGGTCTTGATGGCAGCGGGAACTAAGGTCGACCAACGAGGAGCCTGGGCCTTCAAAGGTTGCTCCTTCATATTTTGATTATTTCTTTCATTACCGTGTCGGAGTTTCTCCAAATGTATGTTTGATAAGAAAATAGTGAAAAAATCAAGACTAGTAAAGATAATCTTCCTTCTTCCTTCTATGCTAACCACGTTTATGGTTTATGGGTAGACAATAAATAAATATAAATCTTTTACGCTTCAAATGCGTGCACTTTTATTCAAAGGTGAAAATACAGTTTCAATGTTTACTTATGACATGTACATGTTCCGCAGTTGTCATGAGCAGTAGGCGCCGAGTTCCAGATAACAAATTGCTCGACGTCTTCCGGCTAGGGCCAGGAGGGATCGCCCATGATTCCCTCGCCGGGTGATGGTTTCAAAGCTGTCACGGGCAGGAATCGAACTCGGGTCGATTGCGACAATCGAAAGAAAAGCAGAAAAAGAGCATGCATAATAACAATGTAGAATAAAACTAATGTCGACCAACAGGAACCCTAAGTCACGGCACTTCACTTCACAACGCGCGTAGAAAACACCAGCGCTCACTTTAGAGACACCAGCGCGCTCATTTTACTTGTGCACTATATGTGGTTGTGATTTGATTATTCCAGGAATGCGAAATAGTGATCTCTGGTTACCGGGCGCCCGTGAGCCTTACCTCAAGCACTATTCCAACGATTTCTTAAAAAAGCAATGGGCGGATCTGTGTGATGTTGTACAAGAGTGAGGAGTTCAATTTTTTATTGGTGTACAGAACATATTTGCAGCATGTCTTGGGAGAAAAGGATGAATGAACTCTTATTGTAATCAGCAAATTTCCCGAATTTCTCTTTCTTTTATTCGATCTCTTTCACCCATAGAGTAGAAATACACAAACTTTATAATAAATCATCTTCGCTACAAGAGCGTGCTCCTTTATTCAAGGGTGGCCCAATACAAGCGTTCAAAGCTTATGACTTGTTCTCAGAGGTCCTGAGCATTATTCGACGAGTTCCAGATAACAAATTGCTCGACGTCTTCGCGCTAGCGAATATGCCATAATGTGCCTTGAATTGCTCGATGTCTTCCCGCTTACGATATGTCCTCATTATTGTGCACCACCGTAGTATGCTAAACAATAAACTTCAGGGTGTATGACATGCTCGGCGGCCGTTTCCCTTCCGATAACCTCTTGTCGACTATAAAATGTCCGACGTTAATTATGACCGGAGGGCAAGACCGTTTCTGTTCCGACCCGAAGACCAACTTTCTGCCGTACATTAAACAAGCCAAGTCAGTATTTTACTCCACTTATCATGCAAAATTCTCATGACTGTATATTCTGAAACGTATAATGGACAACTGTATTCCTATGTATTTATCTGTGATCTCGATTTCTTATCCAATCATACTCTTTAGCATATGGCATTGCAGTTATCCAAAAATCGTTTCAAAAACCGGGTGTTATGCTGCTTTAAATGGCCTAGTAATGGTCTCAGTTGAGTGTTTTGCCTGTGATTCCTTGTTGCATGCTCCGGCGCGTGTTACCGAGGAAGTTTCCTAAGACCTAAGTGTTTCTTTAGCATTCGTATATCATTTTGGTACCATTGACTGATAACACTGAAAGTCTTTTATTTAACAAAAAAATATGTATATTTAAGAGTTGAGACCCATCTGCATGGAGGACACGACTTCCACATTAAATATTCCAAATGGTTTGCCGACAAACTGCAAGCATTCATTAAAAGTTCATAAGAACTGCTCGAATAAAGACATTTTATCCTCACTGGCCAATATGTATGTGTGACTAGAGCTCTGTGGTCGGTCAGTGCACTTTGAGCTCTTCCCGATCTTCGGTTTCTTGGTGGTTCTCGGTAACGGTAGTATTTGACTCGCTGAGCGTACCTTCCAGCGTTACAGACATAAATAACATTGTGTAAGCACTCTTGTGGAACCTATCCAATGATATATGTTGGAATATTGTGCCCAGCCTAATAGTAGCCAAAATATGGGCCAAACTATGTCGAGTTTGAATGAAACACTTTTTTGGAGATCGAGCTCTAAACTATGAGTCAGAAATTTGCAGCCATACGGCCATACCAGGGTAACGATCTATTTTTTTTGTCCCCTTCGGCTGCATCAATATTTGTTTACTATTGCAAATTGCGTCTTCTAATTTGCTCCGTCTAATTACAACATTTGGAGCACGCGGTGTGTATCATTAAGTAGCGCATCATCTGTGCTTTTTTCGTTTCCATAGGGATATGTGCGTTAGAACTTAGTCTACAGTCCCTCATACCTATCTATATCCCTTTTTTTTACAGTAGTAAGGTGTCATCATAAAAAGTGTAGCTTGTCAAGAAACCGTATTGTTAGCTTGAGGAACGAGTCGATTTCCGTGAAAGACTTTTTCAGTATCCAGTATTTGCTAGGATTCTCGTAACATTTGTAAACCTCGACTACTTTATGGAATAACCAAATTCTCAACGGGGAGTCTGTACTCTGTTCTATACACTACCTGTAAGCATGAGCCTGTATTACCAAATTTTTACTTGCTTTGTCGAAATAAATATCTAAAAGTATATTTATTTGTATCAAATATTTGTGAGTCTCATGACGTTCATTATTCTAAAAACCGTTGAGTAATTCTGCAAAGACTGCTCACTATTAGTATTATTTATATTTCCATATTTATATTTTCCATATATAGAAATAGAAGATAGAAGCTCCCGTTTTTAGAAGAATTCCCTATTGTCTGTTTCTACCGTACTGCGTCACAGTAGAAGGGGCCCTGTGGTCTTTTTGGAAGTTATTCGGCCAACAAACAAAAGAAATATGACAAAACATTGCATGGTCCATTATTTTTTGGGTAAAGGGCACATCTGACAAATTGTCGTAATGTAACGCCAGTAAATACATCAGCTGTATGAGCTAAAGGGGTGCTGTGTCCAGCGTGTGATCCAAAATTTTGTACATGATGGCTATTGTGAATTATGTAATTCAGATACGCAAGATTTTTTTAATGCAAAATGATCTATACTACTATCAAGTTTGTCAGTATGTTGCGTCTTGAAGTGCAGTGTCTTGGGGTTGCCTTTTGAGATATGTTAACTTATTTGTTTGCATCATCATAAACTATGAAGTTTAGAGGTAGACGCAGAAAAAAACCCTAAAGTTGGAAAAATCACAGATGTCCGAAACAGGCATATGTGTGTACATTCCTGGTTCCTTATTCGCAATACAAGGATCATTCTTACTATTGCACTGCGCGTATCATCTTTCATAGATAGTTAGAGCTAAACCTTTCACCATCAGATACAGATAAAAACTTGAAAACAGAATGAATTGCTCTGGTTTCATGTTGTGTTGGCGTATCGCCGCTGCTCGTTTTTTTTACTCGTGATTGTTCCTAGCAAAATAATTATAATCATTTTATTTTATTTATAAATAATTTTGTTCAATCGGATACACCCATTCAGCTTCCTATGGATTCTTCACAGAAGCATCTATCCCTCAGTCTACATGATATATCAAGGGCAACACGGTCCCCATCTCCAAACATACCGAGGTTCTATTTTATGTATTTGTCCCCACTGTTTCTTTATTTCTGATTATAGCCTTATTTCGATTAAATACATATAATAATGTATTTATCTTCAAGACTTTCCTATTATGTACCTTAATCGAATGGAAGATACCGCAAGTTTGTGATTTTCCGCGAAGGTCATAGACAACGAGTACCGGATGACAATTTGAATTGATGGGGGTGTTCAGGCTGACAATAAGACTAGAAGTTTTTTTGTGCCTCGAGAGCCTGAATTAAAACAGTGACAGTGGTTGATACAATATTTATATCAAAGATTTTAGAGAAGCCTGGGCACCGCGTCTGTGGTCACGTCGAGCAAGTCACTCATTCGGGTTAGCTCATTTTCATATTTATTTAAAGCAGTATTGTACCTGCTTTGGGGCACGCATATAATATGTAAGCTTGGTGTCGGAAACTTCGGACGGGCATCACAAATTTGCATAGGATAGGAAATGCGTCTCATATGCAAATTTCCCAAAGTAGGGGCAATACTGCTTTAAATGAGGAGGCTCACGAAAACAACACCCTCTATATTTATTTCCTTTTATCGAAGGATGATGGATTGATCTTCCAAAAACAAGAATTATAAGGTTCAGCGCTTTAGTTTGGAGGAATTAATTAATCTAAAGAACTGGAAGTCAAATAAAATATATCGTATGCAAGGTAGATTTCAAAGCTAAACATGCAAATTTACAAGTCATTTTGCAAGTAATCACAAAATTTGCACGCCCACTATTGAAATCAACTAATTACTACGATCCAAAGTTTTCATAGAAATCAGTTTTTTTTATATTGATTTACTCCTTCCAATTAAGAGCTTTTCGGAATTTAATGCCATCATCTTTCGATAAAAGGAAACTAGTGAGCACTTCATTCTCGTCAGCCTCCTCCTTGTAACACATCACATTTCACACAAAACACACTCAAAAATCGAGAACGCAAACTAAAAAACTCATACTGTTTCAAAAATGATAAACAAGCTGTTAGAATTTGAGAAGTTGGAACTTGGAACTAGGCGCATGTGTAGATATACTATAAAAATTGCATGCGTTGGAAAATAAACAAATATAGTATAGAAACGCAAATGGAAATGGGCTCGAAAAAATACAGAAAACCTTGGTATCTTCAAGTACAATCAGAGGAATTGTATTAAAGGGTCAGGCCCACCGTTTATATTTTATATTTGCTGCAACAAATCCCAGATGGCATATTACAATCGTGGAAGTACAAGATATGATAATGAAGTACGTTCCATCTCGTTGTTCCATCTCGTTTTTTCAATCAATCTGTCCTGCCTGTGAAGTGTGAACCGTGATCTATGAAATAAGTAAACTCTACGGCCGGTTTTTGAAACACATCGAGAAGGAAAGAAAAAAGAAGGAATAAAATTGCACATACGAACAAATTTGTCCATGATGATTTGCTAAAGATGGTGAGATCCTGGTCAAGCTGTTGATATAGCGACAGAGTTAGAGAGCGATTTCATTCCCTAACTCTCTTTGCCTATAGCGCTATTTTCGTGTCGGGTACAGTGCACCAGCCGTCGAATATAAAGGAGCTTCCGACTTCCGTTCAAGTCTATCCAATATCAACACACAGCACACTATATATAGATTCTGGGATCCTTGAACTTGGAAATTTTTTTTGTGCCCAATAAGTTTGACACACGAACTTTCTTCAGTGTGAAACACGAACTTTCTTGTTGAACCTAGCAATTCTAACCCGATGATAATGTTTGAGAGTAATATCTCTTTAAAATGAAAAAGGTCGTCAGCAAAAGAAAGTCAACAACACATATTCTTATTGTTGTAACGCAATTAGCGCTCAACCTTTGTGAAGTTTTATATTTTTTGACCTTTCTGATTGTAATAATGCGAGACAACAAATGTATCATTTTGTAGCAAGTCCATATTTGTGTGAAGAATTGCTCCTAAAATCCCAATATATTTCGCGTCAATACAGGTTTGTCCAATGTAAATGTCAAATTAGTCGTACGATTGTTAGTTTCTGGTTGACAACTTGAGGATATATCGACATAAAGAAAATGACTCCAAGAATTCCGCATTATCCAAATAGTGAAATAATTTCTTTGAATAGTGCGCAATTAGAGAGGTTTATTGCGTTGTTTTCGAGTTATTTTTTATAATGATGTCGAGTGATGCTATTTTCTCTTTAGAAAGGCTAAAAAACCTAAAAAGGTCAATTTCATGGGATTCTCCGGTGCTTTTCCCTTACTTCAGCTTTAATATGAATTTAGGCAATCAGCAAAGTCCATACCTTTTTGAAATGTGTTACTTGTGTTCAGACTATGCCACCTATCACCTATAAGGAGGAGGCTCACGAGTTTTCAGAGTTCGATTCCTTTCCTTTTTTCGAAAAAAACATGGTAAATAATCACCAATAACATGTATAACCAAGAACGCAAATACACTTTCAATACACTGGTTCACTGGAAATACACTGGGTTTTTTTTTTAAATTAATTTTTTGGATAACATTTAATATTTGCTTTAAAGGGTCAGGCCCATTTCAAATTACCCCTATTTTTGATGACTCTATCGGATTCTCCGTTTCAAATACAGTTTATATTTTTTTTCCAATTTTCAGTCGCAATATTCACGCAGTTTTCAGCAATTTACCATGGCCAGTCATACACAAGAATCAATCGCAGTTGTCACGCCCATTTGCGCTGATTGGCCAAGATCGCAATTGCCACGCCCAATAGGGCATATTGCCCAATTAGCGCCGAGGGGCCAGCAACAGCGATATATAGTTGGGTATGACTGGTCATGGTAAATTGCTGCATAGTGCGTGAATTTTGCGCTTGAAAATTAGAAAAATATCGTATCCTACTATATTTGACATGGAGAATCAGATGGAATCATCAAAAACAGGGGTCACTTGAAATGGGCCTGACGCTTTAACGTGTATTTCCGCGCTTTGTTCTGCAGTTTATTGGTGATTATTTACCATGTTTTTTTCGAAAAAAGGAAATGAATCGACCACTTAAAACTCGTGAGCTTCCTCCTTTAACATTTCCTTTAGAAAGCACAAACTGCAATTCACAAGACGAATATTAAAAAATACCCGCATCAATTCGCTCGTTTATATAATTACTAATGAAACTTCACCTGCATTCTCTATAATATGATTTTTGTATGTATGTGGAGGGTTTAAGCACAAAAAAAATCAGGCTTTTCTTGCTACTAATTGTTGAGTAAACATTAAAGTCATGCAAAAAGTAGTTACAGGTAATAACAAAACATTTTTTTTTCATCTGCAATTTTATTTACTTTTGCATTGATATGTCTTATTTATCGTTATTCAGAGTTGTATTAGCTTATATTCACAGAGAGAAAAGCCAGACGTTGATGCTTGGTATTTGAATTTAATTTCGTTTTTGTGTGTTTAAAGTCTTCCTGAGGGAACTTCTCGCAGGTGTCACTGCATGCATGTGAATACGAAACACATCTAAATGGCTATTTTTGTTCCGACTAGACAATTATGGAAAAGTTGAACCCACTAATTTAAATAATCATCTTGGTGGTAAATTTGATGCACAATTACTTATTCCCACTATCCATTCTGATCCAAAACTGAGCTGTAGTAGGGAAGTAACTATTGTGAAGCGATTTGCCCCTTTTAAAGAGATGCTCATCTCGCTCGTACTCCGCTGATTGCAGGTAGGGCATATGGATATGGCAACCACGTTGGATTACCTTTCTACGCATCGGTAGTATATCAGGTCATTAATATGCCAGTGCAAATTTCACATCATGTTATTTTCTCCCCTGTGCTTTTCACCGTATTTTTGTGGTTATGTAGTTAGGGCCAGCAAGTCCACGGTATTTCCTCCTGAGGCTAGAAACCACCGTTTTCACCATGGAGACGAAAACTTTGTCTCAGATTTTGCAACTTGAACCACAATTTTCCATTTTTCCGAATGTCATGTTCTTATTAATGTTGATTTACTCATTATTCTTTAATTATAATCTTAAACTGAACAGTTTCTAATGAGAGTTTCGTCTTACTAGCGAACTACCCTGAGGCCGTATTCACCACTCCGTTTACCCCTGGAAAAAAGTGTCTCTCGGAGAAAATTTACCTAGAAAGCGAGATTATGTCACAAAATTTGCATTCACCACTCACTCTCCTTCCCGAAAAATGCGTTCCAAAAGTTTTGTCTCTAGAGAAATGTTTACCCTTGAGTGGTGAATACGGCCTCTGTTTGCTTAAATATTTGCATTACTACTACCTACGGTAGATTAGTAAAATAACATTTATTACGACAACAAAATGTATCGCACAAGTTTTGTTATGCACATAGTAGGCGTAGGTAGATCAACGACTGGTTTGTGACTGCGTATAACAAGGATTAGCTGAAGTTGCGTCTGCCCGAATCAATTGTCCTTCTGTATTTATTCATATCATATCCGTAGGCGGTGCTTCGGTGCGCGGTTTCCACAATGATACATAGTTCATGAACCCCCTGGCAGAGCAGTTTCATATAACGTTTTGTCGTGTGCTCCAACTTTCATATTCTTCGATTTTCGAAACCCTTTTCAGAACTTAAGACATTATTTTTGAAAAAAAAAACTTATGCCAACCGACAGAACATCTTATGCATGAATACAATAGGTAAGTTTTGTGAAGTGAAGAGTGAGCACGCATCAAAATAAGCAGCAGTTTGGAGATCTTCAATTAGTATATAAGGCGTTACAAGGTTGAGCAACTCTGATCATATGCAAATGAGTAAGATTAGGATGAAAATCGGCCTCAATTCGACCCCACTTAGCATAAATGTATAAAAATGTAGTTGGGAACCGCACGTTTCAAAACCCTGTCGTTATTTCACTTTACATGTCGTTATTTCAAGAAAGGACGCTTGCATGAATGAGCTCATATACATTTACATATGTACACATGGATGTACGAATATGTCGTAGCAACATATAAATAGCTAAGCAAAATAAGTACTTTATTTAGGCAATCTTTGCGGTCTCGTACCTCCTCACGTACGTCTTCGTCCACCTCTACCGGTTTGGAGTCTGCAGCCGGGCAGATGTACATAGGAAATAAAGGGAGTCGGAGCAGTGTCACTGGCAGTCTAATAGGAGAAAGAGGTTCTCATTCTGCTCACTAAGATATTGTTATTATTCAGATTCCAAACTATTATCCAGTTGTCAAGCAATGCCTCATGAGAAAAATAGTCGAATTATCAATCGAATTCAAATATCTAAACTTGGTTTCACCAAGCTGTGTTTTGAAACCAAAAGTAGACAGGGTTGATTAGTTTGATATTGATTACCCATCTAATAATTCTTTGTCTCATAATATTTTCGATAGAAATTGCCTCTCCCACATCAACTACCTCATCGGGAATGTCAATTCGTGGGGAGACGAATTCAGCCGGCGGATCTACAGGGAGAGGGAGATTTATCACTGTCATGCCGGTAAGGGGAACTTTTGAAATACCAAAGCACAGTTTCACCAATATGTCCTTGGGTAATTGTAAGCAAAAACTTAAAAACTGTGCATCATTATCACCACGAGAATCACAGAACGTGTGCGCTACGTTATGAATGTCCGAAATTAATATATTGTTATGTTATGTCTTAATTGATATCAGTACTTGGAAACAGGGTCCTGTGTTAGATCAACTGGTCCTAATAACCGATTTAAATTTGAGCAAGAATCGAGGAGTCGCAGTTGTCACCCTCGAGGTGACAATGCAGTTTCATCAACCAGAGCGGAAACTGCAAGTCAAAAGGATGAGGGCAAGAATGATGTGGGTTTACATCTTAATTTTTATTTATTGAAAATTGTGTATCTCGATGTATTCTTTATATGAGATGCAACTACTAAATAGCTCTCCTTCCGTTCAGTTGGTTTTTATTGTTTGCAAACGCAGCTAGAAGAAGTAGCAAGTGTCTAATTGGAGTTTTTGTCGTTTGTTGCGCTTTTAATTGTATCACTTTCTAGGACAAACAATCTGTATTAGTACGGCAGAAAACCGATCCGAGTATTGTGATTAATCCATCTGTTTATAATTTTCTGAATGAAATTGTGTGGCAGGTAACATTTCATTATCTTTCAATGCAATTTGTTACGGGGAAATTAAAATCCATGCGGCGCGGGTTTGCCTTGATTTGGCATCTGCTCAACGAGCATACCGCACGACTCCTAGGCTCCTAACGGCTCCTAGCTAGGGAAGCACCTTGACTCGGCAAGGCAACTACCTTCATAAGATGACTCGTTATTATTATTTTCACAATTTTAATTTACTGTTCCTACTATGCTACTGTTGTATAAGTATAATACACCAAACGGAATCGAAATTCTGGTCAGTAGACCGATTCGAGACACGGACCGGGCGCTATCCTATCCAATAGGCCAGTCGGCCCTGGAATTGTGGTCGGGTCTCATTTGATTCTTATAGATTGATTCAACTGTATTTTGCGGTGGTTATGATGCTTATGCTAATCAGACGCTACTCTGTCGACTTAATGTAGAATATCTCGTCGATCTATCTGGGTCTGATGATGACGATATGCCGAGGTAATTCAGTCAATATGTGCCAAGTAATTAAATACTTATAAACACAGTGAGAAGCAATTAGTCAACAATTTGAACTCTCCTTGTCAAAATCTTATTATATAAAGGAGAAGAGTTTGTCACGGGTTTGTTTTTATGTGCACAACGAAAGCTGCTCATAAAGAAAATTCTTCCATCGATAGAGCATACAAAATCTTTGCCGCTGGCTGGATTCGAACCCACAGCAGCACACAATCTCTCGCTTCACAGTCCAACGCTCTACCTGCTGAGCTATGCTAGCTTATCACAAGTATAATCCTCTGCCCTACATACATCACCTTCAATAGCAAATTTGCATGGTAGCCTTAGTCGAGTGGTGATCCAAACTGATTATTATACGTTTCCACAATCAGAGACGTGTGAATGTGTGGGAGGAGAAAGAGACGAGAGTTAACTTTTTAAATTGCAGCAATCCTTTTTTTAAATAGGGAAACAATCGGCCGAAGGCCGATTCCTCCAGTCGGAGAAGAGCCCGTAGGGCTCTTCGAACGGCTGGTAATATGTATACGTGGGTAGATGCATAAACATAAATGCACTCCCACAACAAGTAAGTAATAATGTTCATAAAGTATCATGAACCATAAAACCAGTGGAACCATAAAAGGTAAGTAAACGTAGTACGCTCAGTTCCAGTTGAATACCAGCGATATCTTTTCTAAAATTCTGTGCAGGCATTCAAGAGGCCTTCCTGAAGGTATAGTACACATAAATTATAAAAAAATAAAGTAACTATTAGGAATTTAAGGCGGGGTGATTGTCCGTGCTTATGTCCTCGTCGTACTCGACATTCACGGATGATAATGACACTTCGAGTATCGGAGGAGGAAGAACCCCTACAGGTAGAGACATTATAATTCATGCATTAAAGGGATGGGTTCACTAGAAAATCACCTTGTTTTTTATGCTTTAGTTTGATTATACAAAGGTAAGCTTTAACAAACAGCATAAAAAAACTGTCTGGAATTGTTACCTAGGGAAGATGTTAGTGAAGAAAGGTAAGTATTGATCTCACTGAACAACAAAAGGTGCAAATAGAGTAACTTAGGAACACATACGAAAAGGCTGAACACACTGTTTTGAGAAGAATAAACTGTAGGTTTCATCGTTTATTTTGCTTAAAACAGTGGAAAACAGTGTGTTTCAGCCAATTTTCTTATGTGTTCCCAAGTTATTTTGCACCTTTTGTTGTCCAGTCCGATCAATACTTTTTCACCAATATCTTCCCTAGTTAACAAGTCCACGCAGCTTTTTTATGCTCTTTGATTACCTTTGTACAATCAAACCAAAGCATAAAAAACAAGACGATTTTCTAGTGAACCCATCCATTAAAAGCGGTTTGGTGCGTGTCTGATGAAACGAACGCGGGACAATCATTTGCGACTTTCAAATGCAACGTAGGCGATACTTCGAAATGGGCATATTTATATGAAACGTCTGAAGCGTATACACCAAAGTTTATGTGAAAAGTGGCCTACTTATGCCAAACCCCTGAAAGGTAGAAAAACGTTGTGGAAAGGTATGCCAAACCCCTGAAAGGTAGAAAAACGTAAAAACAAATAAAATCACACGGCTTCAAACCTTTCTCATTTATATAATAAGATTTCAGGTGAAAATTAATATTATCGAATTGTTCGAAGAATTTATGAATATGGTGCGTAAAGCAAAGGCACTGAACAAATCTCTACTCATTTATTCAATGAAAGGCAGAAACAGGTAAGCACAAAAACATTTTGAGTAGTTGTTCAGTATTATCTGATGCTATTGTATACATTTCCTTCAATGTAACCTTACATTTGACGATTTGACGACGCGAGAATCTTTCAAACTATGGCATCATATTTTAGGGCACCGGCCTTTGCGGCAGCTTATTTGATGCACAATCTACACATCAGCAGAATGGTGGCGTTATCCAATATCAAAAACATTGTGAGTTAATAATAATATATATATTGATAGACGGTGGAGATGAAATCCGTGCTCCTCTATTCAACGGTGGTTCTACAGTGTTTCAATGCTAATCTTGTTCTGAGCAGAGTATGAGTAGGCGAAGAGTTCCAGAGGTGAAGTTCCTCGGGCAAGGCCCAGAGTCCGGTTTCACCAACACTTACTTCTGTAAAAAAATTTGAGCATCAAAAAGGTGCTTATTGTTAGCCTAAGTTAATTTTTTTGACTGAAGGAAAAGTAACCTTTCTTTTCGATGTATTTCACCAACAACAGCTGACAATAAGTAAGGGTTTATCAAATTGCCAACACTTGCAAACAATGAAAATACTGAAGTACCGGGATACTTTCCCCTATTTGATAGAAGTACGCATCTCATGCTATAGGCATAGGTGTACTTCTGTCAAAAGGTAATTAACCTAACAATAAGTTCCTTTTTGATAGAAGTAACTTGCAACTGCTGGTGAAAACGGCCTCAGGGTACATTACCTTATGTCATTTTTTTCCAACAACCACGATATCGCCCTTGATTTTCATTCATATTTTCAGATGCACACCAAACGTCCTGGAGTGCAAATCACTGCCTACTTACAAAGGGCCCTGATGAGATGGCAAGCACATTTAGGGATTTTATCGACTGAACAGGAAGATGAATCGAAATTAATCCCAATGTTTTCCGTTAAACGAACGGCCTGGACCTAATTAACTTAATACGATATAACTGTCGATTTTTGAAATGTATTCTGGACAACTGCATTCTCATATGTTGTATGCAAATTAATATAATCAGACTAAACATCGTATTAGCGCAGTAATTTGCATACACAGTATCGGAAAACAGCGTTCGGCATAAGTTCCAGTTCCAAAACCGGCTGTTATTTCGCGTTCAACGGACCCTGGGCCTAAATTCATCTTTTTAGGACATGTGGGTAATGTAACTATGTATTATTTTGCATGTTAGCCTCTTCGCCTCTGCGAAAATATGAATTAAATGCTTATTGTATTGTACATTTTTGCGAGTTATTTAATACCCAAGTTCAGACTGTTTTTGTGTGCATAATTATTTTTGCTTTCTTATCGGGTGCGCAATTATGTACTTCAACACTGACATCCTTGCTCGAACCCATTGTGATTGTTAAGTAACTTCCTTATTACATATTTATTCCTTGGTTATTTTGCGTTACCATTTCCATAACCATAAGTATATGCCATATTTTCAAGTAAAAATATCAGTTTTTTCTATGATCAGATCTTTTTTAAAAACATCAGTTTTTTCTATGTTCAGTTTTTTTTTTAGTTTTTGTGAATTTCGAAAGCTGCTTCATTAGCTATTAGCTTCATGTAACTTCCAGTTGAGCCATAATCATCCAAGTGCCATAACATGAGCAACTGAATTCGACATACGAACAAATTGTATTATTACAAAGTTGTAATTCGTGATGCATTCATGTGATGCAATAAGACGGGACCAACAGCCCAAGAATTTTAATAGAGAATTCCATTCAAGTTAGTTTCACGAAGATCGAATTTTATTCAACGGCTTGTGATCTGAAAACAATTTTTGAGTGATGTGTGCTGTTTTCCTTTGATCCAATCCTAGCAAAATGCGAAGTCTATGAAGTTTTGAAAGGTATATATTTAAAAGGTACAAAAAAGTATAATAAAAACTTAAAAATTGAAAAAATGAAAAAAGTAAAATAAAAGATACCTTGAAAAAGAGGCCACCAACGCTGTAGATAGAAGAATGTGCAGAAGGATGAAGACTGTTTCTATGCACAAGCAGATCTCCTCCAGAAGGAGCACGTAATTCTGAAAGAATTTTTTTTTCATTTTGAGCTGGAGCGTAGAAGCTACAAAAGCTTTACCATGCTGTACAGTGTACACTAATTTTACTCCGAATAGCGCCTCGGGAACAAAGAATATCTTGACCGTTCATGGCAAAAAAAAAGGACGACAAAGACGACAAAGACAAAAATTCTAACGTTGGAAAATCTGCTTTTTAATTCCAATAGATATTATTTATAATTTTCATATTTATACGCATTTTCATAACCAACTTGAAATAATCCCTCATATACGCAGATTGAGAGTGAGGCGAGTCCGAGAAGTAGTGAAAAGACCAAGAAAACTGGTGTTTCGGTCAGGTTTCCCCTGGCACCTAAACAGAGACACCAAGGGAAATTGAATTTTCGTAATTATCCTCCAGAGTACCGAAGATGTACAAAATTTTGCTAGCGAAAATACGCTTTTTTGGCAGCCCGCAAAGACACACAAAATTAGTGTTGTAGCAATGGTATACCATACACATCAACTTAACACTAAGACTAAAAAGAATGCGAGTGAGCCCACCTACTTAATTTGTATTGAATACAATCCGAGCAAAAAGAGTAGCGTCGTTGGCCCTGTTTAGGTTATTTAGGTACTCTGCAGCCTGATTTTTTGTTATTTTTGAATTGATATAATTGATGTAAGATTGGATTGATACATTAACAGTTGTTACTTCCTAACATATCTAACTTGGCACTCACCCCATGCGAGACGTACAAATTCAATCGGTATAAAAATAAGGATGATGATAAATTCCATAATTCGCACATGAAGTGGATAGGGCAGGACGGCACCTGCAAAAAAAAACAGATAGAAAAATTAACATAGAACAAACTGCTGGAAATAATTTATAACTACTGTTATTAGTTATCGTTTACAGAGACGTACTCATACTCATAGAACTACATGGTACTTTTGTATATTTGTATATGTTATTGGCAAGGCATTCGCTTATTATCTCGAACGTGCATATTTAGAGGATACTGTGTTTCGTCAATAATTTACTACTTGCCCAATCAACCAAGCAACCTTTGGAAAAAAAGTTTAGTTGCCTAATTATTCGCTAGGATAACCTATTACTATTACCAGTGCAAGATGTTCCATGAAGATGACTCACCTTTGTAGAAGAACAATATAAAAAGTAGGACGGAGAGGAATATGGAATAATACTTGTTGATTGATAAAAGTATTTGAAATGCCAATGAAGAGCGCTGAAATATGTTACAGCTTACATTGTCTTCGTTATCGTACCTAGGTTGAATCTATAAAAATGTATAACGAAAGTTAAACTCACAACTTGGGAAAACATTTGCGTTTGAGGCATATCGGTATGGAATTAGCTTGGAGTACGTGCATATTGAATCCACTGGTGGTTACCATGGGTAACCATGCAAAGTATGTATGCATAGGCTCAGCTAGCGAACTCGAAACCAACAGTTCGAGATGAAGGTTTATTTCTAAGTTGGATACTAACGTATACAATAAAAGTTATTTGTTTATTTCTAAGTTGGATACTAACTTATACAATAAAAGTATTTGAAGTACCCTATTTTATACACAGTCGTCATGTCGAACCGTGAGCTAGGCTATGCTATATTTGTAGGTTCAAGCAAACCCATAAACTGAAGACAACCGCAATTGATTCAGGCAAATAATCTGCGCTTCACAAAATTGAATAAACTAAAGATTTATAAAAAAAAAACGATATTATATGCGAATACACGAATAATGCAGCATAGGTACCGTAGAAATGAAGACAATAACAAAAACCGTGCGTTTTCCAATTCACAGCGAACGCGCAGAACCTGACAAGGAATCTGGTCCCGCCCATCCCTGCGGGAGTTTATGGGGTTTGCAAGTATGCCAAAAACCGCGAGTTTTCCTTGCAAGTATCAATTCGCCAAATCGTGTGCTTTTTACACAACTTTACCGTAACTTTGACACATCCGCACTATAGAAAATCCGCCATCAAAGACATTTTTTGTTGAATAATTGGTCCCGTGGCGATCGGTCGTAAAAACTGCCTGTAGATATGCTCGTGTAGTGCCAAGATACGGTAAATTTTTCGATACTTGCAAGGAAAATCGGGCATACTTGCAAACCCCATTATCCGTTCGTTCGTTCCTGTTTTTTCTTTATTTTATCGTGCTGCTTGTTGAGGTTTGCTCTTTCCCTTTGTGAATAAAGCTTTCATTTTGTACTGCATTACAGAGCTGCGAAAATGCTGCCGAGCCGCTTTGATGAGGGTAGCTACTCTGCGAAATACTATGGTAGTTCTGGAACCAGTTCATATCCTAGTTGGTTGGGATCGAATACTGATCAGTACGATCCAAGTAATCCCGGCATGGACCCTTATATGAACTCAAGACAGTGGAAGTCCTCTGGAAGTACGTGGCGCGCACCCGCCTCATCGGGAACGGGAACTCACTACTCGTTTTTCCCTTCACCTTCTGGCGCCTATCCGACCCCGGTCAGTGACCGTTCCTTACCTTCTGTTTTATGTCCGTCATTACCTCAATAAGTGGTGTTCATGGTATGCGCCGCAAAGTTACTGGGCGTTACTGGACGTCCAGAACAAATTGACAATGGTTCAGCAGTCCTGCCTGTCCCATTTTTTGGACCCGCAGAAATCAACTTTCTAATATGCCGTCCATCCATCTTTGGTTCTATGCTAAAAGTCAATACTACTCTATGTCAACTGTATCACAAGATGCCAAAACAATCGGAACATCTTTTCGGTTATTGTCAGCTGAATTATGAGCTCTAGCGATGACCCAACACACATAAGTTCTAATATTTGAGTATTTCTCACCCAGTTCACTTCCGCACACAACTGTACATCGATATTGTGTCGACTACTGCAGCCGCTGCCACTTTGATATTTAATCGGAGATGCATGGACGGAGACTTTTCAATTTTCTTCAAGAGATTGTCTATTATCTACATCTACTGATCCACTCCCACCTCCTTCCAATGACCAAAGTTGATGCTTACCCACTTCGTTTCGATTGAACCACGTGAACCACTTTGCTTTGTCGTCGTGCCCACTGCCAGAATCCGCTCTTGCTTTTCATGGCCACTGAGCCGAGCACGTTTATCCGATTTCTGCTGAACTGATTTGTCTCATTTTACTTTGCGTGAACCTTGTATATCGTTTATGTTCGTAATTACTGCTCTGTTTCAGGCCACCACCTCTTCTTGGAGCATTCCTTCGTCTCGTTCCACCAGGACCAGGGATCGACCAACTCCTAGGGAGCGGAACAACCTTGTGGCCATAAAGACTACTAGTGTACGTTTTGTTTCTAGCTCATACCTCATACAGATAGCCAAAAAAGAAGAAAAATTTGGTCTCATAATCAGCGGAGAATTGAACTCCACCTGGAGTGGACTATAATTGTGGCCAATTAATTGCGCTTATATGCCAATATAGAAAGTAGGACAGATAGGAATACCGTGCTGACCACGATTAATTAAGCAATTCGAGGTTAGCTTTATGCACACACAATTTTGACTTTGTCCGAACTGCACTGCACAATTTTTCTGGCAATTTGACTATTTGACACGAAGATAAATAAAGACCAACTAATTTTTCTGTGCACGTCTTTGTGATGTAATAAATTTTTATTATTATTATAAGATAGTACTCGTGTTTATAATTTTCTTTTACTAGTTGTCGAAATCGACGACTTCGTCCACAAAGGGCACCACCCGATCCGTCTCTCAGAAGAAGAAGACAGGCGGCAAGTTGGAGTCCACATCGGGTATGGTTTTCTGACAAGAGTTCTCCAGTTATCCTTTTTCATTATTTTCATATCTAGTGTCTTGGTGTTTAGAATTGTTTCTTCATTTCTTCCACCCAGTTTTTTTATCCATCAGCTCCATTCGTTCATTCAAAACCCTAACCCTACAGCGAAACTCAGGAGTTGCGCGCGGCAACAGTTTGGGGGTGTTTCCCGCAAAAGAATTTGATGCGCGCGGAAAAAGTTTTTTTTTCACCGTCTCTAGTTGCCGTTTTGGTGCGGGAAACACCCCCAAAGCGTTGCTGGAAACACCCCCAAAGCGTTGCCGAAAAGGTGCGGGAAAAGTAGCAACTGCAAAGAGAAAGCAGCATGTTGGATTGGAACCTAAAATCTTGTTAAATACTCTCTAAACAGCGCCTTGGACCACTCGGCCACACAATACATGTGAGACCAGTGCTTGCGGAAAAATATTAGTACAACAACTGCACTTACGGCAGATCCTCCTAGCGCTTTCAAAAACGTTGCCGAAAGGTGCGGAAATAGTGCGGGGCGCAACTTGCGCGCCGAACCAAGAAGAGTGTTTCCCGCACCGGATCGGCGCGCATTTTGCGCCCCATTTCTATTCGGCGCGCATTTTGTTTCCCGAAATGGTGCGGCGCGCAACTCATCGGTTCTCAGTGTTCCGATGAAATTGATAGTAATAGTGTGATATATGATTATTCGTATATATAACTGGAGAAGTGGATATGGTAGAGCGGTCCAATTGATCCTGTAGAAGTAGGCGTGTAGAGGGGCTCCGGCAGGGGTAGGGTAGGTGAAGTCCGGCGAGGCGAGTCGGGTGGTCTTGGTTCCAATAAGGTTCTGCTCTTAGGTCTTCCACGGGGGTTTATATTGTTGTTTTAGGAAGCTAATTCTCTAAAACCTAGACATTCTAATTTGTATGTTCTCTGAAAAGAAATAATACGAATTGGTTAACTGTACGTTACAAATCCTATTACACCCCTTCTCAATTGGAAACCCAATTTAATAAAATATAGTTAATGGAAACTCCAAAGCGTTCCTAACATGCTTATTTGCGTCTCACCGGCACTGGTGGACTATATCGATCAGGCTGTTGAGTTTTTCGAGTGCTGCGTCGTAGTGGTGGGTCATCCTTCTGTTCTGTAGAAGTAACGGATTGAGTTGTAGACGTGCAGGGCGAGCTTCTCTGGGTCTTTGATGTTTGTAAATCATCTCCTATCTTAGTTGGAACGTCTACCGGATCGTCGTCCCATACTATCCATTCCGGGTAGCGACGACGCAACTGGTTAGCATGAAGAACCCAGTCTCCCTTAGTCGTATGTACCGTATACATCACATGTCCCATTCTTGATACAATTTTACCAGGAATCCACTGCGGCGAACCTCTAAAATTTTCAGCGTAAACAATATCTCCGACGGAATATTCCACCTCTTTAGCTCGTTTGTTGAAGTTCTTCTTCATCTGCTCAGGAGCTCGGAAGGAGTGATTACTTTGTTGAGCCAACGTAGAAACAGGTGCTGAATCCACTTTTCGTTCCTTTTCCAACATCTGTACAGGAGCCGGCAACTTTTCATCCCAATTTAGATCGAATATCATACGTGCAGGTCTTCCAAACATCAGCTCTGCAGGACTTACACCTGTAGTAGAATGCGGTGTATGGCGATAACTGGCCAAAAACTTACGTAAGGCAACTTGTTAGGTTGCTTAGGACTAGGACATTCACGAGCAAAATGACCAAACTTACCACAAACAAAGCAGTTTCGTGATTGTTGCCTGTCGTTGTGTTGTCCGTTCCTTGAGGTTGGTTGACTCCTGCGCTCCTGGTGCTGTTGGTGAATCGTATAATCTTGCCTTCCTGCCAATTGATCAGAACTTCGCTCCGCGATTTCCACTTTCTGAGCCAATTGCAGTGCCTTGATACCTTCCACTTCTTCTTCTGCCAACAATCTTTTACGCACTACTTCATCACTCATGCCTCTTATAAACTGCATAGTGAGAATACAATCCTTAACATCTTTAACCTTGTCAAATGCGCACTTACCTGCTAGCTGTTCTAGCGACCTGTAGAATTCCTCCAATGATTGACCTGGCTTTTGCTTCTCCTGTAGCAACTCGTGTCGATAAGTGATTAACATACGCTTCTTGCAATATCGTTCCTTCAAAATACCAGTCAAATCTTCAAACTTCAATTCCATAGGTTGTTTCGGTGCACACCATGACGATAAAGACGTATACGTGTCGATCGATAAAAGTGAGAGCAGCGTCAAAACCTTTTTCTCGTTTGTCGTAACATCCTTCAACATTCAACAGAAACTGAATCGATAATAACGCCAACCACATCTCCAAATCCATGTGTGAGGCATCATATTTCTCCAACTTGTTTTCCATAATTTCGCGAGTCCTTATCTTCGAATCCTGTGAACGCCACTGTGATATATGATTTATTCGTATATATAACTGGAGAAGTGGATATGGTAGAGCGGTCCAATTGATCCTGTAGAAGTAGTCGTGTAGAGGGGCTCCGGCAGGGGTAGGGTAGGTGAAGTCCTGCGAGGCGAGTCGGGTGGTCTTGGTTCCAATAAGGTTCTGCTCTTAGGTCTTCAGCGGGGGTTTATATTGTTGTTTTAGGAAGCTAATTCCCTAAAACCTAGACATTCTAATTTGTATGTTCTCTGAAAAGAAATAATACGAATTGGTTAACTGTACGTTACAAATTCCTATTACAAATAGTATTAGTAAAACAGTAACAGGTATATTTTCAGAAACCGATCTCAAGCCAGAGAGGAAGGGGTTGAAAGCCAGTGCGAGTGGCAGTCAGGGCAGGATAAAACCGGCTTCACAGGATTCTCCTAAGAAGGTTTCTTTTTTATTTCATTCCATTTCTTGGAATTGGTGCAACAGTGCAACTTGGGGGCAAAAGTCGCAAACGCACGCTCTATATCAATTTTCTGAAGCATTTTAAATTTTGTTCTCGGAACTATCAAAATACCGATTTATTGGTTTGGTTTCAATACCCCAACCCGTCTAGCGCTGGTGTAGAGGTAGAGAATAATTTATCGTTTATAATTTATAATTTATCGTAGATTACAGTAGTGGATATGTGAACGAGTTGTCGATATATCCGCAAACGTATGTAATAGGACAACTATTTGTAATTGGCATTGGAATATATTTTACTACGTACGTTGTTTACAGTCGCAGAACCGAGGAGTAAGAAAATCTGGGAAAGAGTCCCGTGGACGTGAGTTTTGACTTTACCTGTTTTTTTTACTGATTCAGATTCCTAATTCCGCTACACTACGATCTTGAAATTTTGGCGTTGGCCACATTACATATTGTTTTATTATTAGTTTAAGGAGTTTGGGTCGAGGTCCCTTGTTTCAGTTCCTTCTAAACTGTCTAAAATACTTTAATTTCGAACTGTCGGGTTTTGGAAATATTCCTGTTACTAGTTCTGCCCCAATAAGAGAAGGGTATGACTTTATTTTTTTATGTAGGTTGGCGTTGGTTATTATTTTCAATTCTCCAGGTAAAGGAAAAATGAACGGTTTTGGTGCATTCGGTCCTCGTGGCGGCTATTATGGAGGAAACCGCAAGTTCGGTAACAAGAAGATGTTCAAGAAAAGGGACAACCAGCAGGATGACATTCCTGTATGTTTTTTCTTTTTCTAAATGTACTAATAGTAGCTTCGCTGCAAACTAAGCTGGCTTGGTTCGTGAGTATATGATAATGTGGGATGTACCTAAGCGGATATAGAAAGTTTGTAATGAAAATGGTTTAGTTTGTGCCGATCCCAGAAGGTGAGCAGTTTACCACGCACACCATCTCGTTCGATAACGTCCAGTGCTTCCACGGATTCCAAAGCATTTTCACCACACAGCACATGGTAATAAATGAGAAACGCAATTACTGTAATTGTTGTAAATAGTGGCATTGTTGATAAACAAGTTGCTAGTTGTACTGTTAGTTTTCCCACTCGTCACTGGAAGCTGGAAGTTTGTGTGTTATGTGAGTACTGATGTAGGCGTTTTAAAATTTAATAATAAGAATACTATAACAGTAATAGTACGATAGTACAGCTTGAGGGAAGAAGTAATACGCTAGGACTAGGAATAGGTAAGAATTTTTAGTGGTAAAACACTATCACCCACCAACCTCTAAATAAATTTATGAATAATTTACCCTTTACTAGCATCCGCGATTCACCCATGATTCAGGGTTGAAACATCGGTTTTTATTCATTGCTACTTTATTTTTAGTTCCCCGTTCTCATTGATGGTAACATTTACGAGAGCGTCGACCACTACTACCAAATCGAGAAGACCAAGCAGCTGTGCGGCTCAACCAGTGAGAATCTGACAGCAACAGTGAGAGATCAGACCGGAAAGAGGCTCGATGGAAAGGTACCAGATTAATCGCTTATTCATTAGTAGATTATTAGTATCGTGGGGAGAAAATCACGTAAAGTGAATTATCGAATTTACCATGATTTCGATGCTAATGTACAATATTGAGATGGTTGTTTACTCTTCGACTGTGCAACGGATGATGAAATACCGTTTGACAGTTTATTGTTTATTCACTCTTAAAAAACATTCAATAATAATTCTATTCAGATTGGCTTCCGCTCGCACGAGGAGAAGAGCTTCAGTGCAATTGCAAGGGAGATGATTCGTCTCAATAATGCAAGTTTTAATTTTAGTGCATTGTGCTTTTCTTTATCTGCTTTTATTGCAGACTTGCAGAACTCAAGTCTTTGACATATTATATTCTCATTGATCACTTTCGTTATTTTAGATTTTTCACTGTATTTCCTTCTCCTTCTTGTTTCCTTGTTTTTTTTCTTATTCATTAATTGCTCTGTTTAGGTGCCCAAAGAGAAGGTCGAAGAGTGGCGTCATACCAAAGGACTTCAGATTATTCAGGTCTGTGCCTATTCTAGGATATATATCGCAATCGCAACATTGCTTTGCTATTTTTATTAGTCCAACTGCTTAACAATTACCAAACTTGTTTTTAGAAGGCCCTTCTGTGCAAAGTGGCTCAGTGCCCCGAGTTCCGTGAGGCTCTTCGTAGTTCTGGCGATAAGATCCTTATTCACTCTTATGCCGGAGATGCTATCTACGGTTCGGGAACCAGGTATGTGTGCTATTGTGTAGATGTGTAGTATGCATGGCTGGATAATATGTTTCTTTTCCTATATGTGAGTGAAGTTTAATATGTTAGGTTTGCCCGGTTCGCCGCCTTGCAGCGTTCAGTTTCGTAATGATGGCGAGAATGTAGTCTAGTCAACAATGCTTTTCAGACTTCCGGGAATCAAGAGTTGGTGTGATGAAATGCAGAAGAACGCGGGGAAACTGATGGTAATTTATTTTTATTTTTCGAATAGAATAGGAATAGTCGGTAAATGATAGTTAACCCTAATGAATGATTTTGTGTAGGTACTTACCAGTGCTTTATGGCTAATTTCTGCGTATGTAGGTGGTTGAGTGAAACTACGACCGTACATCTAACTCTAACGTTCGTGCTCTTGTAGATTCCTCTGAAGTCTCCCCTCGATGAGAATTCGGTGCAACAGTGTCCCGTGGTAGCCAAGGGCCGCAATGTATTGGGAGTGATCATGATGCAGTTGAGACACAAGGTGGGCAAATTGCAATTTAAAATATTGAAATCGTTTTTTTGCGCTTTTTTATTGACTCTGAACCTAAACAAAAGCGCAAAAAACCTTGACTCTACTGACGCACAGACGCACGGAGAGGCTCAACTCTTTTTTCAGTTGTTTGAATTGAGTGAAACATCGATGGATAGAAAGCATCCCCTCCTGTTTTTTTCCTGAACTGTTTTCGGTCAAAAATCGACAGTTTCACACTCACACTTTCATTTGGGATTTGGGACACATTGAGTGTGTTAAAGTCAAGTCTTGCAATCTATTTACCCTCGGCGAGAAAATATTAGAATTTTTTTTGGTATTTGGGTGGAATTTGGAATTCTCATGCTCATAACTGACTTAACCAAATAAAATGTGTAGGTGGTCAACGACAATGTGGAAGTGCAAGACATGTCTCTTGTGTTCGATGCGCTGCGAGGAGGTCCCGGACGTGCTGCTGACGCCGATATGGACGACATTGATGCCGAGATTAATGGATTTTCCATTGGCGGAGGCAGCATTCAGGTTTGTTTGTTTGTCTTCGGTAAGGAAAGAATGTAGGGGAATGTTTGCAATTTTTTGCAATTCCGTTTCTCGAAGGTGTGGTAGATAGTGATACGGCATACTCTGTTCACCCTTTTATGATATTTTTTTCCGATCGCTCGTATCTGCTTTGGCAATACGTATTGTGCACATATACTTGACGATAATAATTAAGTGAAATGGAAAAATTATGTGTATGTATAATTGTATCGTGAATTTTTACTTGACTATATTTGAGGAGGGTTTTATTTTCAGCCACCTATTGGCACTATCTAACTCGAAGAAGATCCCTAATGGGAGGAGGATGTCTCACGGATTTCGATTCATATTGTACTGCATTGTTTTTGCATACTTGTCATCGCTTCTCGTTTAACTTTGGTGTCTATCTCTATATCTGAGCTATTTCGGTAGACCATTGCGGTTCCCTATATCACTTTTGCACTTTTTACCTTTTGATGTTTTCATGTTGTAGCTTTGCCTTATTTTAAAAGCATCGTTTTGGTTTTCTGCCTGCTGGATTTAGTCCCTTTTATCTGGCATGGTAGGTCTCCTTTTGCTTTTGAATTTGTAGACTGCAAGACTACCCATCTTTTTAATGAGTCTCGACGCTGATCCCTCAATGATAACTTATTTTATTTGCTAACTTATGCATTCCCTTGTTTAGTTTATCTAATCGAATGGGAATATTGTTGTTGTTTTAATAAAGTTTTTTTAATACTTATTCATAATGTGACCTAATTGTAAGATGTAGGGAAGTTTTTTTTTAGGATGGCGGGTAGAGAGAAACGATGTATTGTTGGCTAAGAACACTTGGTGACCATATGTTAAAATGTTAAAATAGTAAAATGTTCGTAAAGTAAAAAAAACTTCTTCGTTTCGCCGGTAGTTTCCTTCGAGCAACTGGAAGCTCATTTTATGGTGACAACAATGACGCATTCGTTTTTTTAATCAAGCCGCTCAGATTTTGCCCGAAATGCCGTCTACCCTTCCCTCTGAGGCCGTATAAGTTTCCAAATTAAAACCAGCTTTATGACGTTGTCCGCACGCCTATTCTTCATAGGATTCGGGTTTTCATTAACGTTTAATTGTGAGTAATATTGGAGGTTTGTCCAAATAGAGAAGAAAGACGTTATCTTGGATTTTGAGACGATCCTTTCAGTTATTCAACTCTTCCCCTCGCATATCATTGTGGTTTTTGCCACCGGGAGGAGATACCGTATTTTCATATTTATTATATTTGCTACTGTAGTTTGGTTGAGTAAATTAACATGTCATTCATGTTGTTTGTTTTTACTGACTTTCATCACATGACTTAATTACTTTATTTAAATGAGTAATTAAAATTTACACCAGGAACTACAGAATGAAAAATTGGTATGTTTTGAAACTGCTGACTTGCGCCCATGCATGGTTAAGTCAGTACAAGTTAGCAAGAATGTACACGTGTTTATTTCGTACGTCTTTACGAAACACTGCAAGAGTTTCTGCAACTGGTGGACTTTCATGGATTAACTCGAACTTGCTCACTGAAATTGCATTTTTTTTGTTTTATAAAAATCATAAGAACGCATAACTTAATTCTAAATGCAATGCGCTTTATTAGCCAGTCGCTATTTATTTTTCCGTTTTTTATTAGATTCCTTCCCCCACTCATTTGATTTCAGGTGACTGATGTGCCAAATCCTATAAGCGGTTTTTGAAAATTGAGAATAAAAGAGGGAGAGAGAAATAGACAGAGAGAGAAAGAGAGAGAGAAAGGGAAAGGCTGAGATATTCTAGAGGGAGAAATGGAAGTATGAAAGCGTTCTTCGTATATAAAATATCTTGGACCACGTGCACTTCTCGTCTGATTTTAGGGCACTAATATCTGTACATCTGTACTTCGCAACTCTTAATTAATCTGTAATGCTTTGGTGCTTGAAGTTGATTCTAACGACGTCACTTTGAAGATCCGCTTGCGAGCCGCATTGTTTCGGCACCCTCTCGTGCGAAAAAGAGAGATATCGGAAAAACGGCGCGCATACTTAGTGAAAATCGTGTGAGGTAGCAGTGCCATATCAAGCGGCGTGGTCAACCAACACTGTTCTTTTCGCAAACTCTTTTGCTTACAACGAGAAAATTGGCGTGCAAGCGGCGTGCAGTTTGCACGCCATTCCCATTTCGCGTGCATTTTTCCACATCGCCACGTTGTCAAATGCAATTTGCACACCGTTGTCACGCGACACTCCGAGTTACGTCAGTGTCCACCAAAACTTATAAAACAGTGTACCTTTGGAAACCTATCGGTTCTGCTGTGTCTATGTAACTCGATACGAAGTCAGTTCCCACGCAGACCTCGCACAATTAAGCAAATCAATTTGATGCGCATATTATTTATATATTTATGAAAAACCACCGGCACTTTTAAATTTATACTTTATTAGAAATGCACTCTCTAAAAAAATTGGGGCTAAAACACGATTTTTAACTCACAAATATTTTCGTACATTGGTCAGTTTTTACCAATGTTGTATCTGTTGTGTAGCCAAATCTTAAAATGCTATCGTTCTCCGCTAATTTGACATTTATGGATATCCAAGCAACAGTGTTCACGTGTTAGAAAGCTTGCGCTGTGGTTATTTAGATACCAGCCGTTCGAAGAGCCCTATGGGCTCTTCTCCGACTGGAGGAATCGGCCTTCGGCCGATTGTTTCCCTATTTAAAAAAAGGATTCTACATTCTACGATTTAAAAAGTAAACTCTCGTCTCTTTCTCCTCCAACACAATCAGACGTCTCTGATTGTGGAAACGTATAATAATCAGTTTGGATCACCACTCGACTAATGCCACCATGCAAATTTGCTATTGAAGGTGCTGTATGTAGAGCAGAGGATCATCCTCGTCATAAGCTAGCATAGCTCAGCAGGTAGAGCGTTGGACTGTGAAGCGAGAGATTGCGTGCTGCTGTGGGTTCGAATACCGCCAGCGGCAAAGATTTTGTATGTTCCCATTCGATTGCGAATCGAAAATTTTCTTTATGAAAGGATTTCGTTGCGTGCATACAAACAAAAGACCAAGTAAACTCTTCTCCTTTATATAATAAGATCCTGCATCTTCTGGCTTCCTTAAAAGTATCACAATTCAGAATTCAGCAATAATAACGTGTTTCTGAGTTGTTCACTTCTGAAAGTGAACTAATTCAGTAGGCGGTTGTATATAAAATATGATCGCGGGCATGAATAATGGAGTTTCATGTAGAAGTTTGACGTGCTTTGTGGCTTTGTCCGAGCTCAATGATCCTTTTGATTATAAAATGATTTTCTCTACTCCCTGCATTTTTTTACAAATGAACATTGCTTACACTCATCGGGCTCACTTACAGGGTCCACACCTCTGTGTTTGCGGCACAGATACTCTATCTCTTCTAATATGCATCTGCTGACTACCGTACTCTTACTGTGCTTCATCTGCCTTTCATGCATTCATGCGGGCACATGGTTGGCATTCAGCGAGCCCAATTTTAAAGGTAAGAAAAGTAATTTTGGGTCATCTTCTTTATCAGATAACTCCAAGAGCACTGATGTGAGTAGCGCCATCATTCGGATTGATGGCCGCGATCAAGGGCTGAAAGCGAAAAAAGACGACCACTTTTTTGTGCATAGATAGCAGAAAAGTGAGCCGGCACGCAGGCATGAATTTGTCTATTTTTGGCCCAGCTCAATGCACCCTTGAATCTTGAATTCATTTGCATACATTTTGATTGACTGATTGTGTATCAGAGGAGATGGATCTGCGGGAGGAGTTCAGTCGAGCAAGGAAGGCCCGTGACTACGGTAGAGAGGCCAGGGTGAGGAGCTACATCAACAAGTGCGAGCAAATGGTACGATAGTTGCTACTTCAATTGGGCCACGTCTTGTTGCATAAGCAACTCATGCATGTCAAGTGCTACAAGTGTGGCAATAATCAAAATTGTAATGCATGTGCACATTAGAGTATTAGAGCACCCGTCATCGTGTGTTTGGTGTGTGTAGCGTATTCGGAGGAGTTCGGTGAGCAGAAAGCGATGAGCGGAATGCGTGGAAAATGAGCGGAAGGGACACCATTTATAAAAATAAAAATAATTTATTGCACATTCTATACGTAATATAAGTGTGCAACATTATGAAATGATGGAAAAAAGATTGGCAAATAGAAAATGAAAAATTAGAAATTAGAAATGGCAATTAGAAATGATGCGAAAAGCCAAGTTTGGCAATTAGGGAGCCAGTAATAAGGCGTGGAGACGAAGCCTGGGGCCGCTTGTCTAGAAAAACTTTATGAGTAAAAAGAGAAGAACTTGTTCGCTCACCAGTTACAGTCTTGCGTAATTCTACTGATCATTGTTCAGTATTGATTAGAGATCATTTTTCTTCAGGCGCAGGGTCATTTCAACGGCAAAGCACTTCGAGTGGACGAGCATTTGTGTAGACTGTTGCTGGCTTCGGTACGTTTTCTTATTATATATTGCAAAATGGAGTTGATGTCTGTAATTTTTAATGAGTATAATAAATATATTGTTGTTCGAGTTCACTCTGTAACAATTATTGTAATACGCCATGCTTGGGATATCGCATCACATTAACATATTTTTTTCTGTGTCTTCAAGCGAAACAAGAATAATTTTTTTAGAAGTACAGGGGTCACTATTGACGGTTTAAAGTTTAAATGCGAAGAATACCACAAATACAACGCGAAACTTTGGCCGGTGCGCGGCCTACAAAAAACGGGCTGGGCCCAGATGTGGCGGCCCACCCATTTCCGGCCTGAGGCCATATTCACCACTCAATTCCCCACGGGGATTTACCCGTCTATTTATCTGCGTGTCTCACTACAATACTATATTCGGTCCCCAGGGAAAATTTCCCCGAAGGTATCGGAGTGGTGAATATGGCTCTGGTGTCGGCCGCGCACCGGCGCACGGCAATCCTCATACTTCGTGTGTATTTTTGTTCGTACCTGGCCTACACCAGGCCCACATCAGGCGCACCAGTTCTGTTCCCTGTACGGGCGAGGTGTAGGCGGCCCACCTTTTTCGGGCACAGTGTAGGCCGCGCACCGGCCTTAAGTTTCCTCAGTGAAAGAGCTAGTGTACATAGTAACCTTTGTAGGAAAACTAACTACAATCGCTCTTCAATACAACAACGTTTGAATGCAACAATACCCACTGTGCTCCATGTACGCCATGCTATATAAATGTTTGCTGTAAACTATTCTACTTCTTTTGTTTACACACTGCGTCCCCTATAACGTACCTACTACCTACTGTATTACCGATTTTCCAAGTATTTTTTAAGTTCGATATTTAAAAGATCAATAAAACTTTTGTTATTCTGTGTTCATTGAGTACTTGATTTTACCTTTATTGAACAAAACCAATAGTGTCCTAGCTCAGCTCGGCTGATATTCCCTCAAGCCAGCTGCGAGATCGGTGGAAGTTCTCGAAACTTGGTCGGGATGTGGATTCAGGCGACCGGACGACATCGCACTCACTATATGACTGTATTATATCCACTGTATTAATGATAATTCTGAAACGTAAGCCTACATGCTCAGGCATTGTTTTCTCTGGCCTTGCATACATTTTCCGGGATGCATTGAATCCGTACGTTATTTATCTCAACTTATTCAAATTAACCTGAAATAAAAGGGTGTAGATTAGTATTTGTGCTCATTTTTGATAGGATCGTCGTGTGGGAACGGCACATGGATTCTTTGACTGTGTCTTTCTTAGATCTACTTTCATCTTCACTCCAGATTATTGGTACGTCGCATTCGACTTACATTAGTTAGGCGTTGTTGATAACCGTCACAAATGCCTTTTTGGACTAACCTACTCGTTTTTGCGAGTACTAAAGCAAGGATGCTTGTTTGAGAATTATGAAAGATGTGCAAATTACTTAATTTCATTTAGAACTATTCAGGTTCGCCGGATGATGAACGCGGAACCATCAACCTAATTAATCAAAATATGCTTTATCATGGGTTGGTGATTTACTTTCAAGTTTGAAAGGCCGAGTGAGTATTCCGCTGCTGAAGATACATAGGAACTCTGTTAAGATCTTCTTTTTTGGGATGCAAATGAAAAGTAGCTACGCGTCGTATGGCTGGAGCTTGTTGAGTTATTAGAAGTGTATTTAATTTGGTCGTTTCAGCGCAGCCGTAGCGCTCCTTCCCGTATGTTTCTTTTTGTGTGGCGGAAAGAAGAAAAATGATGCGCAGACGAACACAGCCGTTACTGGGGTGAGAATTGGATATTTTTGCAATAATCAAATTTACAAACTAAGGAAATAGTTGCACTATCATATACATACTTCTTGAATAGCGCGCCACGACATTTTATTGTTAGAGTCACAAAAATCTTTCTTTCAGCCAGCAACAGTAGGAGACGACACAGCGAAAGCAGGTATATATATATATTTATCTGATTGTATACCGTAAGCCTTAGAGTACTATTGGCAGACGCTATTGGCCTATTGGTAACATTCGTAGGTACAAGGTTCAATTGTTATTTGAAGAGCGTCTGGACATTTTCCTTTTTTCGAAGCAGGATGAATGATATCAAGTGAATGTCAGTACCTTACCGAATGACTTTATCTTATCATTCCTCAGCTCCATCTACCGGTGGTAAGGCTGGCGGTAGTCACAAGGAGGCTCCGAAGGATCCAGGAACTGCGTCGGCAAATAAGGACAAGAAGAGCGAAGAAAAGAAGACCGAGGAAGCTACAAAGGTAGCGGCTTCATATACTGCGAATTTCGCTCGATCTCGTGTTATGAGACTTGAATAAGATCGTATACTCATCTTATTCGATAAGCAACTTTTCATTTCGCCAAATGTATCCATCGCTGCAGTAAAATACAAGATTACTGGACAATGTACCTTTAAACTGTGATTATGACTAGACGTCATAACTAAAGTGATTTAGACGACAGAGAAGAAGGACGGCAAAGAAACACCTGAGAAATCGAAAACAAAAGAAGCCGACAAGGAGAAGGATAAAGAGAAAGAGAAGGAAAATAAGGTAGTATTTTCATTTTCCCACTCCATTTATAGTTTATAGTTGAGTGGAGCAGGAATATCCGTAGGCTTCTTCGGACTCTACGAAACGTTGTCACTATATGTGGTAAGTTAAACAGGGGTTCGACTGATGAACCAAATACTTGTTTACTTGACAGAATTATCAAAATGCAAACTTTCAGGATAAGGAGGAGAAAAAGGAAGAAAAGGAGAAGAAAAGTAAAGCGGATGATAACAAGAAGGATCCACCACTATCACCGGCAGTCGAGTGTGTATTCTCACAAAGCATTTATAGATATCCAAATAGCATAAATACACAGGAAAGTGAGAAGCCGATATGTGCCCGGTTATCTTCAGGAAAACCCTGATATGTGCCCGATCGCGTCCCAAAATGTGCCCGAACACAAACAATCCGGCACATTTTAGGAAAAGGCCCGGAATTATTTCAAAAAACCCGATACCTGCCCGACTATTTTTTAAAAGCCCCGATATGTGCCCGATATATGCCTGATTATTTAAGGGATTTGATGGGGCACATATCGGGGTTTTCAATTTTCCATGCACTAGAGTATCCTCTATCCATCAATTCATTATGTATGTCTATTTCAGCGCCAAGAGTCTTGGTCACTTTCTGCCCAAGGATGGTGAGGTAGGTCTACAATGTTTGATTATATCCAAATATTCTTAAAACCATCACAAGTAAACACGGAAAAAGCTGGACACATCTTACATACCGCCTGGCGACTGGTACTAACATACTTACATAATTCCTAAACATGTTTCTGTTTTTTTTTTCCATTCAATAATTTTAGGGAGAAGGCGCTGGTGAGGGTGAATATGAGCAGGTTAACTGGGACAACGGAGAGAACACAAAGAAGAATAAATAATAGAAAGAAAGAGGATGTGATTAATTATATGCACGATAAACAATTCACTTCTATTTTTTTTTTGCTGTATTTCTAAATGCACTGGATCGTGGTGACTTGCTCTTCTAGTATAGAAACAGTGTTTGATTCCTTGGTCGTGTTGCTTTTATTCAGTTACAGTGTATTGTCTATAGGTCTCGTCATCTATTTTAATTCTGACCAAATTAGGGTTGTAGTCAAAGCATAAGTATGGACTTCCTTCAAAATTATCTCTAATCTCCACTCAAGCAACGGCTCAAACAATGCAGCTGGAGACTGACACTATTATGTTTCCTTTTTTGCTTCAAAATGATCCCATCAATGGAGCAAAAAACAGCCTACCACGGACATGTCTGCTGGTCCGTCAACCCAGAGACATCATTCAGACTGTGGAGGTGAGGAGACGGCTCGGCGTTTATCGAGAGAATATCTAACCTCCAGCAGACAGCTGGAGATGCAGGCCGGTCAAAAATGGACTCAGAATGGACAAAGGGGGGGGGGACGAGTGTATAGGTGACAGACTGTCATAGCTGCGCAATAGTGTAGAACGTACGAGGGTGCCAGACATCCACATAATGGGAATGTAGGATGTCCTGGACAAAGCCGAGGTGAAGCTTGGCGACTAAAGTGACCAGAGCCGCAGACGCAACGCAGAAGAAATTTATGCTGATGAGCTAAATTTGAATATTAGACTATAGTTGGCATCGATCACTAATTGATCTTTTCGCATCCCTGTGTTATCTTCTGTGTTTAACTATAGGAAATGAGTTGTTTGGAACACCTTTCAACGGGATGTAATTAATAAAAGATCCATTATAGATCGTGCGATAGATCCATTTTTTATCTATGGAAAAAGGGCATTTGAGACTGTTTCAGTATTCGATAACATTGCGTACCATAGAAAAAGCTTCTTTAGCAGTGAATGACAGATAACGTAAATGATGTCGGATTTGTTATACAAATGGAATCGTAAGTTATATGCTGAATTGCTAAACATACAACTCTAAATGTTTTTAAGTAAGGCTCAATTTAATATTTGGCAATTCCTAAAATATTTTGTAATGCATTACGTAATTCCTTTTTTTTTCTCCCAAGGCGTGCTTAGCGCGATTGCACTTTCGTAGTCCCGTTCCTTTCTAGTTTCTCTAGTTTCTATGGGAATTGGATTTTGTGATCTCTTGTGCCTATCATAACAACTGACTGAGAAGAAAATTGAAGTTTGTGTGCTGACCGAGTTATAATGCTGGGTTTCCCGGGTGAAAAGTATAAATACACCCTAGGAGAAAGTAAGATGCATATTCTGCTATATCTACAGTCTCTACTTTCATACCTAAACACTGATATTTCACAATATAATTAGTTGAATCTCGTTGGATTTCATGATTTTGAGCTCACCTTTAATAATGAACCCTTCTTTAATTCCATTAATTTTCATGTATTCTATTCGATATCAAACGTAATACATTCGCTTGCATTACGCCATTTCTCATGAAATTGTACGTGGGGCACAGTGTTGCCCACGCAATTTCCAATAGGCACACATTTAATAATAATATTGGGAAAAAATTACGTCCGCATTCCATAGAACATCGGAAAAAGAAGACAATAATGAATTAGACTTTTTATTACAAAACAATCACAAATTATGCTGCCTGCAGAAGGACGGTTGTTTGCAAACCCTGTTACTTCAGTTCAATGCCCTTCATAGGAAATGGGTGAACCCATTTGGTGACGGTTCACTGTTTTTTTTCGTGGGCCTGCCCATTCGGTGCCAACTCGTGACCAATTTGTGACCAAGTCTCATCGAAAACCGTCATGCCAAGTGGTCAGGAACCAGTTACGAACCAGTCACCAGATGGTTTTTCCGGTAAAAACTATATGGTAATGGGCCAAGAGCGGTTTTTCTGCGGTTTGAGAAATTAATCCGTTTTCCTGTCTTTGTCTTGAAAAAGTAGTTGCTGGTGAGTAATTCCTCACAACGTGAAAATCTCACTCCGACTGGCTAACATAAGCAGTGCAACAAAGCTTCGTGTCCATCGGTTTAGAAAACAAGGTCGATGAACGTTTAGAAGAAACATTTACGTTGACTAATTCTTGTACACCCCTCCTAATACTTTCCCCAAACACAGTTGTTGCGATCTTGGATGATTTGTCCATCTCTTTAGCATAATAATTTAAGAAAAGGTTGTTTCTCATACCGTAAATTAGCAGTAGCCTATTTTTTTATTTGGAGCGTCTATATATAAAAAGTCAAATTAGCAAATTAATTCGAAGATGCAAGTCAAATGGATCTACATGGATGATGCAACATTTTCAAAAAGGCGTTATTTATAATTGGGGTCGCATTGTTTAATTTATTCATCTCCTAATTTAATTTAATTAAATCAGGATGAAAAAAATGATCATCGAATCATGTTTTGAAACTTTTTTGTATTTACGTAAGCAAATATATTTGGATGTTATTATTATCGTCGGAAATGATGTGATATGTCCTATACTATACAACTATACTTATACATGACAACTGGCAGAATGCACGAGATAGACTTTTTTATAACACAATTTGCAAGTAAATAAACAATGTAAAATACAAGAACAGAAGAGAATACGGCATAAACCGCACTGTTTATTTTGTGTTACTTCACCACATATAACTTTCATAACTATGCCAAACTGGGAATTATTTCTATAGTGTACGGGAACTCTTGCCAGTAGTTGCACACCCTGTTGTGTTAGTTAATAAATAATAAATGAGTGCGTAATATTCCAACTCGTACCAGAGACTAGGTACACCTGGACAGTATTAATATTCCTATCAATAATAGTAAGACTAAACCTAGAGCCTTGTTGACCGCCACGTGCGGGCATAGTTTGTAGGCTTTTGCGTTGTTTTGTGGGTGATGCAATAACGTGCTCCGTTCGGCTCAGCCTTCGCATTGCCCGCTCTAGTCACGCTCGCAAACACAGCCGATGACTTGGTCGATAAATGCAACGAGAATAGGCCTTGCATCAGCCAAAGGCCTATTTAAGACCTCCATCCGACCCAGGTATAACAGTCAGTTCAACTTTCAGAACCCTTTGGAACTCATTATCAGTTTGTCCTTACCTCTTGACACGTCCTATGTAGAATATAAAAGGTTAAAGTTAGACCCGTAAAAGGTTAGGGTTAGACTCAGTAAATTTTACATTTGTAAACGTGTGATTAGGTTTATACTTTCATGTAACATATCTTATTTTTAACATAAAAATAATTGTCTATATTCTATTAAATATTATACCCACTGGTAAATTACAAAGTTCAGCGGTTCTGTCACTAGGTACGGTACTAGGCTTGGTCGAATCCTTCTTGATCCTTTCCTTAGCAATGACCTTACACTTTGTAAGGCCCAGCGTACTGCGTACTGTAATCTAATAAAAGTACACGACTTTCATTTTTCCTTTCAAAATTAATAACATCGCATTATTGTATTTCAAAACTGTTATTGTTGTCAATTGTATGGGATGTCGGCGTCTGCACAAAAAATATAGTATGTAGTTCAATTAGATTTTATCAAAATTTAATTTTCCACACATCAATTTCCAATTGTCAGCGAGGAGTGGTAATTTGCCGATGTGTATTTTGAGTTTGGCTTCATTTTTTTTTGCTGTTTTTCACAAAATCTCTGTTGCTTATTGAAGCTTTTTATTCACTTCTGTTCTGTATTCTTTCATTATTTATTCTGCCTGTGCATTATTTTTCACTCAAGTCAGTAAACATTCCATTTCAAACTGGATAAACGCTTTCATTGAAAACTATTGCCGTGTTGTTCTTTATGTATGTGGAAATGAGATGATAATGATTCACTTTTTTTCGTAATCATTTCGTCGACAGTAATGATTTCCTTTATCGGATTTCAATGAAATTATGGGAAAACATTTGTTTAATACCCTCTTGTTTAAATAATTCATTTCTATAAACATTTTTATTACAAAATCATCGATCTTATTAAGTAAGTAGCAAGTTTTATTAAGTAGGTAGCAAGTGAGAACTCTGTCCCTTGATAATTACAAAACACATATTTTTTGTATATTTTCTGATAATTAGCAAGTTTTGCTTTTTTTCCGGCAGCCATTCAACATATAGACTGTACATAGATTCTATGCGAAAACTGAATCACAATCGTTGCAGCAACTTTTATCTCCCTAACCTAAGCTCTTAACTATTAGCTCTTTTAGTTCTTTTTTTTTGTGTTTCACTAGCTTAATTTTTAAAGCACATCTTCTCAAAGTTTACTTAGTTTTTATCCTTATTTTTGTATCCACACGTTCTATAACTTTTTATTTAGGCATTTCCTTATCGCCTTTACATTTTAGTTTTATTTCTCATTTATTGCCCCCGCCGCATGTAAAGTCAGACTGCTGATTTTTTGATTTCTGATTTTCTCCGCAACTCTCCGCTTTTTTCATTAAGTCTGCTTGTCTGGCCCAAATAATGAGATCTCATTTTGTCCAATGATTTTTAAAGAGCGACACATTCGAGTCCGACTTCAGTGGCAGATGCTTATCTTTTCATTCCGGGGATACTTCTTTAGAGGATACCTAATTTCTTTTCGTATTGTATGCAAATTTCCGCGTCGTCTTTGTGTACCGCTGTGACGGCCACGTCTAATGTGATCAGTAGTTTCATAACAAAAATATCAAAGTCATCAGGTAATAAGTCATTGACGTTGCCTCTTTCTCTTCGTATTCGGTATATTCCTCGTTATCAGTCGGGGTCTACACGACCACGAGGTTTGGCAAAAACTAGCACGTGGTGTCCAGACAAAAATATAGCTATCGCAACATTCCAGTTCTTCCACAACTGAGTTATTTGAGCAATCTGTTCAAACAAAGAATATAAAGACACGATGTAATAAATATCCGAAATAATGTGAGCGTAGAATATGCCATGTTATAGATATTCGTAACTTAGATAGTAGATAGTAACCAAGAAATTGCCCTAGGAAATTGCCCTTGACGTTGAGCTTGCTTCGTAATCAGAATAAATACCACGTGGTAGTTTTTTTTTTGCCTAGCGTGGCGTAGTACCCTGTAATGTATTGTGTCGCTAGAGAACTAGTCGGTGTCTCATAAACTTCAGATGAGCAATCAAATTACATAGTTTGTTATCGCACTCTTTTTGAGTCTCGCTGATCTTACTTGCGCTTTTTCGAGTATAAGCACTTGTTAGCTAACTATCAGCTAATACATTATGACATCACAGCTCCGTAAACTAAAACATGTGGCTATCGTTCTTTTGTGCTTTGTAATGTGAAAGGCTTGCAGAGTGCCATTTTGACATTGAAATTGAAAAAGAGGAAACAGGGGGAGAGAGAGAGAGGGAGAGAGAGAGAGGGAGAGAGAGAGAGCGTCATCAGGCACAGGGAGACGAGCTAGAGGGAGCGAGGAGAATGAGCGGCCGTAGAGACGTCTCTAAATACTAAATCGGTGTGAAGCAAAGTCAGACATCGCGTTGATCTGAGAGTCTTAGACGCTGTGACTCCGAAATGCTTGCTGAGACTTAGAGCCGAAACAGTTCGGAACGGATTGAATCCCCCTTAGTTTTCCCATAATGAGAACGAGAGGCAAAGCGGGAAGATGAAAGAAAAAGAGAGAAAAAAGTCGTGGGAGGGAATGAATCGAAAGAGAGACAGATATGGCTAGGAGCACGAGTGCTCTATTCTGTAGAGAGAAGAGACATTGACGACAAAAATAGGCGGGCGAACCAGCACATGGCTTCGTTCAGTATGTCCCATTTAGCTTCGTTGGGGTGGAGGTACTGATCCCACACTTTCGGACTACGGTGCTTTTTGGTTTTCTTAGCATCCACTCTGTCGCTATCCGAAGATATGCTCACTTCATGGCAAACTTCTCATTTTTAGACAAAAAAAGTGTCGATCAGTTTTTTTACGTCAGTGCCCCGTCCCTATGCGTAAGGACGCAGCTCTTATTAGATTCGTCAGTTGATATTGAATTTTATCAAAACTTTGTCATGTTAATTATGCAAATATATTTGGAATAATCTTTGAATAATCATTTGGTTGTCATTGGTAAACTTTAGTTCCATACACAATGTCTTGGTTTGCGCGTAGGAAGTCCCGCAAGTATGTATTCTATTATTTCTGGGTCTCACGATGAGCATAATGTAAAACAATATTCTCCTTGTAACGAGAATATGAAAAGTAAATCTCCATTCTAAGTTCTCTTCTGTACTACTCAAAACATACTCTCTGTAATTCAAACGTTGTGTTTATGTTACTATATTGCACGATACATCGCGATGTGCACTCTTTTTTTAGATCTTTTTTTTTAGGAGTTCAAAGACCCCGCTTGGGCCCATCGAAGTAGAAAAGACAAATAAAATGGCCGCTACCCAGGACAAATTCCCAGGAATCGGTACCATCGCTATCCATGCAGGACAGGAGCCCGAACAGTGGGAGATGCTCCAGGTGAGCAATTAACAGGGAGGCCTTATACCGTAATCCGTACAAATATGTTGTACATATCGCTCTTTGATGTATCTCATACAAATATGTGTACATACTCAAGGATCTGGGGTTTATTCTTTATCAACATACATTGTTGCATGGGTATGAGTAGGGGTTTGATCATGATCGTTCATAAAGAGCCCTCTCTCTCAGTCTCTCTCTCTCTATCAATTGCTTCCTCCATCGTTCGTGTAATAAATTTCAAACCCCAATCGCAACGTGCTTTTTCCCAGAAAAGCGTATCGATAACCCCCGTCACAGGCCGTAATCAATCCCATCATATGATAAGGATTTAACAGTTTCTGGCTGTGTAAAATACTGGTTTTATCGCTGAGCATGTCACCTTGAACCCTCCAAATTATCTTTTTATGGGTTTTATCGCTACTGGCAACACCATATGGAATTAGGAAATGGAACAGAAAGCAGCATGTTGTAGTGGTTCCATTCTGGGAACTTTTGATGGACTAATGGGAGAGATTCTGGGTTACAGTTACAGTTACAGTGTCATGGAAGGAAATACATATATATAGAAGCAGAATTGTATACTATAACTATACTACGGTACGGTAATCAACTTTATCGCAAGTCTGTAGCATAAAACCTATACGGATTAATATTGTCTACATGGAATTTCTTAGAAACTTACCTTACCAATAATTCTTTGCAGGTCGTCCCTCCCATCTCCATGTCCTCTACCTACAAACAGGAGAGACCTGGAGAGCCCAAAGGACACGACTACTCACGTGCCGGAAACCCCACCAGAGACGTGTTGGAAAAGTGCCTCGCCGGACTTGAGAATGCTAGATACAGTATGTTACTTGGAAAGCTTTATCTTGAGATGGTTTTGTGTACTGTGGACTGGATGCAGGACATTAGGTTACACTCTAGCTATCTTCCATTACAGTATGCCGTTTAGAGGCTACCGTTACCGTTGTCTTTTGGGGCCATCGCTGAGCTTGCTATAATTATGCCGTTTGCAGGTCATGTATTCTCCTCGGGACTTGCGGCTTCTATGGCCATGGTCAACATTCTGAAGACTGGTGATCACATCATCTGCTCCGACGATGTTTACGGAGGTTGGTGGTGTTTTGATCTAATTGGTCAAAAAATTACCGTAGTCTGATGCACTGCAAACTGTAATATTGATACCAAAGTTTGCGGTAATCACCTAAAACCTATACTTCAGGAACTCAGCGTTTCCTCCGCAAGGTCTCTGTTCCACAGCATGGAATCCAGGTCGACTTTGTTGATCTGACCAACCACGACCAATTGGAAAGCGTCTTCAAGCCACACACCAAGGTGAGTAAAGCTGCGTTGCTTGATTCGGTTGGGAGATTTTTATATACCAAAAACCATTTGGTGACCGCTTTTGGTGACCATGTGGTGACCAGTTGAGCTTGATAACGACAAAAGCACCAAGTTGTCACCAAATGGGTTTGCCCAAAAAACTGAACCGTCACCAAAAGATTCTTCCGTTTCCCACGTGGTGGAGAATCGGATGTACAACAACATCATAAGGTCGGGCTTCATAGGTATGCTAATTGCATGTTAGTACGGTTTTGTTTCAGATGGTCTGGTTCGAGTCCCCATCCAACCCTCTACTCAAGGTTGTCGACATCGCTTTCGTCGTGGCCGCCGCCAAAAAGCACAATCCCGATATTCTCGTTGTCGTCGATAACACATTTATGAGCCCATACTTCCAGGTACTATCATTATACGTCTACTAATTTTGAATTTTGACCTCATCTCCGAGACGTGTAGATAAGTTTGATTGCAATCGGGTAATGAGAAATCCGCTGCGATAAACTCAAAAGATCCAAAAACTGTTTCATTCAGCGCCCCCTTTCCTTTGGCGCAGACGTCGTTGTCCATTCGATCACCAAATACCTGAACGGACACTCTGATGTAGTGATGGGAGCAGCCGTTACTGACCGGGATGACATCAAGCAACATCTTTTCTTCCAGCAACTCGGTAAGATATAGCGAGAAGAGCCAATTTCTTAGAAATAAAACAGGAAAGGAAGAAATACTGGATTGCGCATGGTTAGCTTGAGTCTCAATCCATTAGTATTTGGTGTAGATTAATTTCCGTAAATTATATATTGAAAAGAGTATGTATCGTCATTGAAAATGAATAAGACACTCTGACAGGTCACTCATCCAATGAAATTCCTGCCCCTCTAATTCTGATCATTTTTTAGCCGTTGGTGCGATCGCCTCTCCAATGGATTGCTTCCTCGTCAACCGTGGTCTGAAGACTCTTCATCTCAGAATGCAAAGGCACTACGAGAATGCACTCCAGGTCGCCCAGTGGCTCGAGAGCAACGAGAGAATTGAGAGCGTATGTTTCTGTTCTAGTGAGGAAAGGACATTCATTGTTAGGCTATCTTTTACACATATGCGTGTAATTATTTCACTAGGCTTCATAGAACGGTGACTTATTGGGCACCACTGAGTAGTATGTGTCATCTAGCACTGAGAGGCTCACGTATCGGTGTGTACGTGTACATGTACTATGTTAAACCCAAGAAGTTACCGATTCGAACAAATATCATATCCACTCGACATGTTGCTGGCGGTTGTGTACGGTAGAATTCCCTTGTGTGCAATCATGTTCTTTAGGTGTTATACCCTGCCCTTCCCTCTCACCCGCAACACGAGGTGCACAAGAAGCAGACAAAGGGAATGTCGGGAATGATCTCCTTCTATCTGAAGGGAGAGTTGGAGCAGAGCAGAACCTTCCTTTCCGCATTGAAGGTTGGATCTATACAGGTTTACGTGGGAGAGAGAGAAGAGCGAGAGAACAGGAAGGCTTTATTTACATTTTCCTTTTCAGATTTTCACCCTCGCCGAGTCTCTGGGCGGATTCGAGTCCCTAGCTGAACTCCCTTCAATCATGACGCACGCCTCCGTGCCTGCTGAGGTACAGTATCTCTCTTTACTAAATCTCGTCACGAATGTTCGCTTCAGGATATTGGATATTGCTTAATTAGATCGGTAGCTGTTAGGAAGAACACATTTTTTGAACACACAATTCACGACGTCTTACTTTTGTCGGGCATTACCTTCGCAGTTCCAAGTCCAAATCAAATGGAATTGAAGTAAAATTATTTTAAGGATTTGTTTTAGGACCGCAAAAAGTTGAAAATTACTGACAACCTGATCCGACTATCCGTTGGTGTGGAGGACGTTGAAGATCTGATTGCTGATCTCGACCAGGCACTCAAGCTTGCAGTGAGTTTTCATTAGTAGTTAATAAAGTTAATATATTTCCGTTTTTATGAACTTACAGTGTGAAAACTGATAACAGTGAGTTTGTGAACGTACGTTGGAAATACACCATAGGAAATTACCTAATTTAGGTTTCGGAATCACTAACAAAGTAATTTTGCTTTCAGATTCCTTCCCTTTAACTACCCGGTTGTGCGTCACTCTCGATCTCTTTCTGCTCCTCGATCGGCTAGCACTCTCTTCTTTCTCTGCTAGTAAAGTCTCTCTAGTCTGTCGAATAGCTATTACTGTATTTACAAGTGGTCCTAAGGACTGGTATTATTGTTTTACATCTCGTATGTAGTTTTGTGCTTGTATCAGTTCTATCGGTTGCGTGAAACAATTTACCTAGTATGAAGATTGTTATCCATATAGGTATGCGGTTCTTCTAGATAGATTAATACAGATCGTTTCCTCAAAATCTGCTTTTTCTTCTCTTCATTCCTTTTATTGATTAGGAAAATTTTATCAACAAGTACAAACTACGAGCATTTTTAGTATGTTATCATACTTGTTTGCATTCATACTTATTTGTTCCTCGTGTTGGGTAAAATATGCATTGTACTTACGTGGGTTACAAACTCCTCGCTGTCTTATTAACGAGCCATATTCGATATTTATGGTGAAATTAATAATTTGGGTTTTTTTACCGTATTTTATTTTGTCGCATCGACAATAAAATGTTATTCAATTGTGTTGTACGTGTATCACATTCATAGGAAATGCATGAACTCATTTGGTAACAGTTCACTGGTTTTTTCGTGGATCTGCCCGCGACATTACTACGTTCTTAAGCGCGCGGTGCGGTTACGGCTAGACCCATAAAAAAGGCGTGCGCGCGGCTACCCGTGCGATGCGCCGATTGTTACTCGCACGATGCGGTTACGGCTACCCGCACAATGCGGTTACGGCTACCCGCACGATGCGGTTACGGCTACCCGCACGATGCGGTTACGGCTACCCGCACGATGCGGTTACGGCTACCCGCACGACCGTTTCCGAGAAAGTGTACGCGCGGTTAGGCGTAGCCGCGTCGGGCGCCCGTGGACCTGAGTATGGTTCGTTGAAACAACATGCGAGTAACCGTGTGGTCATTGGTTGAAAAATACATAGATGCGAAAAGAAGTTGACACAACAAAAGCGAGGAAGAATTATATGTTAAAGGTGTTGCAGTTTATTCACGCAAAATAATGTATTCAAACCGTTTAGCGTCTGGTTGTTCTGTATGTGCTGTTGTTTGTCCGAGGTGGTACCACACTTACAGTCACTATACTCTTTTTGCTGTTCTTGTCGGATACCATGGATCTGGTAATGGTGGCTGCCTCGGAGCAAATGTAACCCTAAATAGGAGCGGTTCTGGTGGCTGGCTCGGAGCAGGTAAGGTGGCTGCCTTGGAGCAGATAAGATACTGTTCATATTCAGTAGCACTACGGTGGATTAGAATAGTTCCGAAATTAGTGTACGTGCGTACGTGGGTGGCGGCGTTACTGTAGCGCATTTTTTTTCTATTCGACAACGACTAACCATAAGTACCGTCACAGATACTTAGAAACGACTTGCTTGCCAAACTTTTTATTATTATTTAAGAATAAAAACTCTCTGGGACAATACTCATAGTTTTATTGCATGCGGCACCCACACCGCCACCGGAAAATTGTGATTGAGAAGTAAGTAATATGATAACGAAGTTTCTCACCATGCTCGTTATTTTAATAACGTTATGCACATGTAGGCGAAACGGACGGTTCAGGAAATAATACACAAAAATATTTAGTGCGGAATTAGCGCAAGTCGTCCAGACGGCGGGTTTTGAGATGGCATCGGAGACCTTAACTTATGGTTAGTGATAACTTTGATAACATTGGTAAATTACAGTATTGATCTTAATCTTAATGCTCATCGTTATAGTGCACAACGTACAAAAGAAGACATTAGCACCATAATATTATTAAGCGTAAAAATGTAGTCCGAGCTGCTTTTTTATAATTTTTCGTTTCAGAAGAATTCGAGACCTACATCCCCGATCCAGACCGAACAAAGCGATATAACATTGGGTATCGACACGAGTATAGTGGATAAGAAAGATATAACTAACTGATATCGGATACGTTCAAGTTGAGCAGAGGAACGGGCCAATTTCAACCTTCAATGAGGTTTTTTTAAATATCGACAAGTACTACGATTATCCATTAAAAATGGATAGTAATGGATGTGGGTTTTTTCTGAATTATGTTTGCTTGCACAGAAATACGGTCGTCAAACGGTTTGACCAGTAAAAACCAGAGAACCGTCGTCAAATGGATTCCCCCGTTTTCTAAGTTGACAGCAAGCATTTACAGAAACAGTTCAACTTATGTTTATCCGCCTTTTCGGAGATCTATCCACATTTTATACCTGATTTTATTTTCAGAATTATATATTCGTACTATTATTTGTTTAATGTTTACCTTCTTGTCGCCATTAGATATGAGTGAACATTGAGCAGGGTACCGATCGAATAACCAAGCACATTGGTCAGATAAATAAATGTACCATAATTATCGCCGAATGCCGCTTTTCTGCCACAGTAGTATTTTGCCTAAAATGAGAAAATTTTCTCTGGGTCTCTTCGTCTCTGATAAGGAGGAAGAGGTATTGGGACGCAATGAAAACTGGCAATAGACTCACTTTTTCGGCTCGTTTTGTGTAGGCGAGCACAAATCCAACAATAAGTGAGCCGATGACGAAAAGAACGGTTGACCCGATGAGAACAAAGTGCCTATAAATTAGAGAAAATCAAAATTGAAGCAGAAAACCAGTAAACACAATTAAAAGAGAAGCAGAAAGAGCAGGTCACAGCCACCAACCCAGGGTGAAATTTCTCATGAAGTTTAAGGACTCAGTCTTCTAAGCATGCAACACCGTCATCACACCACTAATTTATATGTTTTCACGGTATACGTCTGTGATGTACAATTTTCTTCACATTCAACTACTCAGCGTCATTGGTTTGAATTTTTCATTATGAAACATATTCATTTATGTTTTTAGATTTTAATACATCTCATAAATTTACCTCATTACGTGCCCATCAATCCTTTGTCTATAGTAAACTGGAAACGTGACAGCCAAGGCCCGTTCCACGCCCATAGTAACTTGCACCATTGGACCCCAGAGATCACCTGACATAATTAAAGATTATTATATTCATTAATATTATAATTCTTAGCCAAGGCCAAGCTGACGTATCAAATGAGAACAACAAAGCTAAGAACATCCAATTTTCGTTGTTGGATACGATGAGCTGTCGTGTTAGGCTATGCATATGCACACTGCACACTGCACAGTGTTTATAATTAGTAAATTGTAACTAGTTTGTAATTAATCCATAAACTAAAAGGAGAGAAAAGTTCTGTATATTTTCTATTTTCAACTTGCTACACTTTTTCTCATTCCGTTTCCATTTTTCAAATGAAGATTCACAAATTTGGTAATTGAAAATGGATCTTATAAATACCCTCATATAAAAGTTTTTGCCCGCTTACCCACTCCACGTAACCATAACCACGGTTCAATGGCACATATCCAAGGATTCCTAACAGGGATTGTCAACGTGTCGTAGGCGGCAGAATATAAATCAACGCGGTTCATCCCCATAAACATAATCGCAAGCGTGTTGGAAAAATCAGCAAGTCCAAGGGTAATTATAATCTGAAGAAGCTTAGACCATAATCGAAACAAAAGAAACCCGCGCGTTTTTATTGGAATACTATACTGGTTGACCAGCTTTTCATAGGATTTGGATTCTATTATTAAATCTTTTGTAATATCATTAGTGCATAAAAAACATTACTCGCCAAGTACCTTATGTTTTCCTCGAAAATGTACAGACGTAAAGAGGATAAGTAATAACACGACGTTTATGGCAGAACAGACTGCTCCGAAAATAACGTTCACCTAAAATGTTTCGCTGACCAGAGATTGATAGTTATATCACGTTGATGGACATACACTTGTTCAAAAGGTTGCCGTAAGACATTATAATAATTTATAATTTATTACGCACAAAGACAATCAAAGAAAGCAATGTAACGTGCAGTTTGTGTTATAAAATACACATAATAAATAAAACATTGCGCAAATTCACAGCGAAAAATATTGACAAGTGGGCCAACTAATGACTAATGCATTATATACTCTAGAACATATACTTTATCGGAAACTACGAAAAATACTATATTATTGGTGACATAGAGCATAGAGTTGTTCCGTGGAACTCTATCAAACCATGTCAGGGATATCCGATTAGATTCTCTCCCGCGAAAAGTGTGATTTCATGGTGAAAACGATAAAAGTGAGGATCTTAGTAAGTATTCTATGTTCTGTTCTACTGCACTCACTACGAACTTTATTCCACGTAGGAAAAGAGAAGCTTTTTCTTACTGAGTGATTGGCCACCAGTGCTGGAAAACCGGCGACAAATGATGCATCAACTTCTTCATAGTCGCCCGTTTCTGGTACGGCTCCCGGTAGTACCGACATAGTTGATCTAGAAGTGATTAAACATAGTAATAACGTGAGCTCCACTGATAAGGATTTGCATGAATCACGGGGATAGACATTCGCAACAATTTGCAACAAAAATGGTCGCAGTTCAATATTTCAAACTTGATATAACAAACCGCGTATCGTATGTAGAGTAATATATAGCCGACCAAGCCCAGCCCAACCTCCAATTTACAGTAAAATTACAGTAAACTATTTGAATAGTAGTAACAATTTCCGCAAAAGCGAATAAAAAGTGTCTAATTTCCTGTCAACCTGCGCGTAACTTCCTAGAAAATCAAGAAGTGATATATATATTTTCTAAAAAAAGCAGATGCTAAATGGATCGGTTCACCTGACTGAAATAGTGTCTGTTTTTTTCTAACCAAAATTTTTAACCTGTATGAAAGAGGACTTCGATGCACGCACATACACATACAGCATACATCAGTTTTGTTTTACTGTAATAATTAACAACTGCATGCAAATAGTTCAAATATTCTTCTCGGAACTCGTAATTAGCTGAGGCCAAGACTATAACCATAATTGCTGCCAAAAGCTATAATTTATCAAAAGAGGAAGTGCATTCGAATGTAGATTACTGTATTTTATGGGATCTTTAATAAACAAAACGCCACCTGGCTCAACGAGTCTGTCTAATTGGTTTTGTGCACACGAGTTTTTGTCAGCTGCAATAATAATAAAAAAAACTTACCAATATGTTATTACGAATGTGATAATAAAAATAAAATACTAATAAAAAGTAGGTTTATTAAAGGGATAGGGTCACTAGGAATTGCACATTTTGAATATTTTATTTTGATAGTATAGCCTATGCTGATCATAATACGAAAATTACAGTAAATTGTCTTTGATCCTCGAGGCACGCTCAAAAGCTACGCTACCTCGAAATTATAAAACAACTGGCGTATCATAACCATAACCGTAGTTAAACGATACGCCAAACAGTGTTACAAGTGCGAAACAACGTGATAAGGCTGGAGACGCTAGAAGATGCAGGGCCCTTTATATTCACCCTCTGTCTATCACAACACTCTCTACACCTCTAGCCATGTCACGCTATTTCACACTTGCAATACAGTTTGGCGTACCGTTTAAAGGGTATGTCAAGGGGGATTCTGCGCAGCATCTCCAGGCGCGACTAACTAAATCTCAAAAGGCGCCCAATACAGTAACCCATAAAAATGGCGCCAGAATAAAATATTTGAGATTTTGTCATAAACGTGAACAACACACGCCGCAACGCAAGCAAATGGGCGCGTTGCGGCGAGCCGGTAATTCAAGCCGTCCCGTGGACAGAGATTTGGCTTAGCTCTGTCCGCACGACTAGAATCCCATACTAAAGGAGTTTTTTGGAGGGGTTTGAAATTGTTTTTCTTCTTACATGAAAGTTTTTGTTTATTTTTATTTTCAGTTTCCTTACCTTCAAAACGCAAGCTTTTTTTTGAGCCCAACATGCAAAACCGGCTTGACATTCCCTTTAACTACGGCTGCGGAACGCCAGTTCTTTTATAAATGTTAGGTAGCTTAGCTTCTGAGCATGCTCCTGCCTCGAGTAGCAAAGACAATTTACTGTAATTTTCGTATTATGACCAGCATAGGCTATATTAAAGGATCGCAGTCACTTCAAATTCGCCTTTTTACTTCAATTATCCATAAACATGAAAAAGCACCTAGAAAAATACCATTCCGGTGTCAATTTACTGAAAAATTAACCCAGGGAAAGAAATCCCCTCGGTTGTGTTCTGATAAGGTACAGTATGACAACGACAACTGAGACAGCACACCAGACACTTTCCCTCTTCCCCGGTTTTTCAATTGTTTTGTCATCATTGGCAACCGGCCAAGTCCCGTTGCGATTTAGAAAACACCCCATTTTGTCAACACCAAGGGATGTTTTTCCCTGTGATAAATATTCCGTAAATTGGCATCGGAAAGGTATTTTTCTAGATATCTTTTTATATTTATTGATAATTTAAGTAAAAAGACGATAATGAAGTGATTGCGATCCTTTAACAATATAAAATTTTCAAACGGTGCAATTCCTAGTGACCCTATCCCTTTAAACGTTTATAAACAGAGGTATTTAGTTTTCTTGGATATGGATGAGCGGCAGTACGTCGATGATTTGGAATAAATTGCTGAATATTCCCACAATAAGTAGGTGTGCAATGAAGGAAAACCTTCGGCACTAACTCGGCAAGTTAGGCCCAACACAGCTAAATGGGGATGCTCAGCAAAAACGCTCGTGATTTGCTGGACTAGCATATATGTATAGCAGAAGGTACTCGTTATCGCGCATAGACCGTGCCGTCATGGTCATGAGTTCAATTACAAAAGTATATATAATTATAATAATTATTACCGTACCTAACTGTTCTATTATGAGATAAATAGCAAATCTGCTAATTGGTGGCGATAACCTTTAAAGACAACAAGTTTAGTAATGTTTGGTGCAGCTTTGTATCAAAATTAGCTTGGACATTATTCAGCAAGAACGTTCACCCAATAGCCGATGGTAGATGACGTAGTAGATGCTGATTATATAATTTATATGTTATGAAAAGGGTGGAAGGTTATTACAAAACCTCCATCACTAACAATAAGAAAAGGGAAATTCTTGTCACTTCTGCGCAGTATTTCTGTTCTTTTTTTAGAAACACCAAAGTCCTGCTCTAGTTTCATCCATAAAAAGGAAACATAGAGGGTAATAACTTCAAACCTATAAAGATTTTTGGTCAGTCGCTTGCACCTTTATAATTAGTGTACATATTGTGTACGTGGGCCGGTCCTTTGGCGTTTGGCTTCTAATAAGTATAGTAGGGATAAAAAGGTCGCGTCAAAAAATTTCCTTTTAACATAATACATCATTTATTACGCATATGAAAAATTAATTGCGCAAGATTTGTCAAAATAAAACCAATATTTTTTTGGGTGTTTGTACCGTGGGTGCGCTCTTGAGGACGAATAGGAAATTACTTTACGAATTAAATTAATAAAAGAGGAAGCAAATTGGGAAGATATAAGTGAATAAATTCAACAAACTAACGTGAATATACCATATGTAATACGGTAACCCCGTTTCGACCCTTCGCATACGAGGATTTTGCCACCGTTGGGTCTCATCAGTGCGATGACGGTAGGCTTAGGCAGTGAGAAAGAAAGGTAAAGTAGATATTGAGAAAGGGATAGAGAGACAAATGTTATAGAGTATGTAAAGAAACATATAAGGTTATAGAGTAAAAGTGTACAAAATAATAATAAAAACCGAATAAGAAACTAACCTTGACCGCGGGTGTAATAGTACCTGAATATCCTTACAAAAAGGGACAAGTAGATAATAAATAAACAAAATGCAGAAGAAAGTATAAAACTAACCTTGTATATGTCCTCAAACCTCAAAATAACTAGGTAGGAATACATCAATAAGTAAGAAGTACTACGAAAGGGTATGGAGCAATGCAAGACGAGAGGAATTGGAAAGGGATGTAGTGTGTAGTATTGATTGGGTAAGAGTACATGACATAAACCTAGTGTTAGAATATATAGGTAAAGTTTATGAACTATGTGGTCCGTTGAAAAGAATTAGTTATCCATAAGTGAAAATAGTATGTCGTAGATTACGGTTACAAATTTTGCATAATAGGGAAGAATCGACAGAAATGCAAAATTAAAGGTTGTCGACCCAACTGTTGAGACTTTTAGTAGAGGTATCGTATTTAAGACTAATAATAGGTACTTATTAAATGATTTTTTGATAGTTTTGAGTACAACGTCTTTGGGGTAATTGTTGGAGAGCGCTTGATAATGAATGAATGGATTTTGGATTTGAAAGAAATAAGCTGGGAAGTGCATCTATGAATACGTATTACTTCACCTTGGATACAGTTTACTTTAATATGGTCACATATATGACTGTCATACATAGGAAATCTTATAACGTCAAACTATAATCATCAGTTTTATTGTATAAATTGATAGTCCAATTATGTGTAGACCTAACAAGGGCAAGATCGAGAAAGGGAGCGGAGGAATCAGCAGTATTGGCCGCTTCGAGAATGAGCGAGCTAGGATAGATGGAATCAAGTATATCGAGAATGTTATCATCATTATAGAAAATAGCTATGTCATCCATATATCTAAACATGGACATCTTATAGCCGAAGGAAGAATTCAAAAAGCTTTTAAAGTATTTAAATTCAATCATACAAAGAGTTAAATCAGCAAGTAAAGGAGAAGAGTTACCTCCCTGAGGAACTCCTTTGATCTGGTGGAAAATAATGCCCTGGAATACTAGATAACTATTTTTAACTATGTAGCGTACCATGTTTTTAACTTCACTCGAAGAGAAACAGTTAGCAGACGGAGCATCAGTATAGTAACTTTTCTTAAATCCTACGTTAATAAGAGATTTACCGGAGTTTTTAAAACATATATCCGTTAGTTCTAGGATGCTATCAATGACACAATCATGAGGTAAGTTGGTAAAGAGACTACTAAAGTCCAAGACTTTGACTTTATGGAAACGATGTATAAGTGTAGAATTACTAATGCAAATGGAATTATCTATAGAAATGAAATTAGTTTTATTACTGCTCCAAGTTTTACTAGCATTACAGTAGTTTTTAAAATGCAAACGGAAATGTTTCAGTATTTTCTGAAGAGTAATCGAAAGGTTTTTGAGAGAGCTGTGTTTAGCAGCTGTGATGTAACGCATTTTAATCGATTTTTTATGCAATTTAGGAACTGCGTAAATGTTAGGAAGTTTGCGATCGGTATCAGAGCTTTTTATATTAAGAATGTTGGAATAGTAAATATGACGGGATACAATATTGTCCTGTGACTCGAGATGATACGGAGAGTAAGTATCGTTACCTTTATATTCGAATGAACCGTTTTCGTTCTTAGCAATACCTAATTCTGTATGAAGGAAGTGTGAATATAAAAGAGGGCAAGAGAAACAAAAGTTAGCGGACGCCTTATCTACGCATGTAATAATAAACTGTCTCTTAATATGGTTAATTTCTTTGTAAATAGAGCAGTTAGAGTTAACATGAGGTTTACGAAAACCTTGGATGACTTCATTTAACTTTTCCCATATGGGAACAGAACAATTAAGCGTACTAGTGTATTCATTGAGGTTTTTAGACAAGTCATTGAAAAGTACGTGTAAATGTTCTTCTAGTATTTTACTGGAAAAAGGTTCTCTGAACTTGGTTCCTTTTGAAAGAAGAGTTGTGGCTCTAGGGAAGCGGGATTCAAATATTTTGCAATTTCCAGAGATTATATGAAGAGTACCGTCGATATCGATTTTTTCTTTAGTGTTACAAAAAGAAAGGTAATCCTTACAATTACAATGAACGTGGTTAACAGTAGGGTTGTTAGCGACAGTCTTGTGATTAAATAGGCGAGGTCCTAAAGGAGTGTTATATTGATTTTGGTAGCAAATACGGGGTAAAAATGGAAGCGGGATATTATTAGAGATGAAAGTGTTACGGATGAATCTATTTATGGCGTATTTGAGATTAAAGCCTTTAGAATCGGTACAAATAAAGGGAATTTTGATGCGAAAATCCGGTTTAGACGGCTTGGTATTTCTATCTTTAAGAGTTTTAGAAGCGCAAGAATTGCCACATATTGCTTCTACATTACGTCTGAAATAACTAGAGTGTTCATTAGAGAAATAATTTCGAACCAGGATCTTTTTAGTAGATTTAGCCAACCGGTTTTTGAGAGAAACAAGTGTTTGGAAATCAGTAGGATGGGATAAGTTTGGAGGAGTAGTATTAATAGACAATCTACGTTTCATTTTATTACGGGGACCTCGGTTTTTAGGTGGCCGAATTATGTTAAGACAGAAATATGGAATGTTATTATTACCAAGATTTTTCTTAGAGTAGTCACTAATGAGTCCGAAGCCTTTAATATGATCGTTTAAGCCGTATGGGTAAGCAGTGTTAAGAAGTCTAATCCAAAAGAGTTCTTTATCCTTGCGAATACAGTTATTCTTGTTTCATCTAAACAGTCTAATATATGTATAGTAAATAGTTTAACATCGGAATTTGCTTGACATTTTGAGAAATGACGATACAGAATGTTTTCTTGTGAATTTTTATTGAGATGATAACGATGTTGACTAAACCTGCTTTTCAAAGAGCGCTTTGTCTCACCTACATACTGCATATTGCAGTTATCACAAGTTAGACTATAGATAACCCCTTCGCTGGAGCAATTACTAATACTAGAGGGGAAAGTATGAGAGAAGTATCTTGTTGTGCTGCTACGAATGAGTTTTTCAAAAGAGATCATGGGCAAATTTTGCAACGGGACGATTTACAGGGATTGCCAAAAGACTGTGTGCTTCAATAGACGTAAGCTTAGATTCGGGCCAATCTTTTTAGAGCTGAAACAGTTTGGGTGTGGTAGTTTGCTGTGGTAGTGTTAGGGCATAAGAATTCACCTCAGTCCGCCGCCCTCGGCTTCAGAGGATAGGTTGGGTAATGGAAAGAGCTTTTAGAATCTGAGAAACTTACATGGCGGGTTCAAGCTAGAGAACTCTACCACGTTGACACGAAGGACACCGAGCGACATTCTCCCACTTTCCGTTTACAACCATGAACCGGAGAATGCCTCTTACAGTGTTCGTGGAATACTTGAGTATAACCACTACCTCCATAGTGCCGTGTGGAAGCCGATATCAGATAGTAAGTAAAAAGAAGTAGGTTTTAAGATAGAGACTATCCGGGGATCAAAGCAGTCCGAAAGATGGAATTATAAAGGGCTAGCAGTAGAAATTACTGCAAAAGTGACGGTAATACAAAAATTACCTAATAATATTATAAATGTTGAAATTAACAAGTGAACATGAAAATTATAATATATAAAAACACAAATAAATAAGTAAAAAGAAAAAAGGGAGAAAAAAAACGAAAGAAAGTAAGGGCCCTTGAAAGTAGTGAATAAACGGGACGTGTTTGAAGGTTGTAAAATGATTGAAAGAAAAGCGAGGCGGCAAATTAACATAAAATTGAGGTATTAAACTTAATTAAGGATAAAAGAAAGAAAAGCAGAAGCATGTTTAAGAGTGAAGGAAACATAGTTCTGTAACATATGAACAACAATAAAGAAACGGAAATATAGCAAAAATAAGTAGAATAGAATCATGAGAGATGTAATCAGTCAAGTAAGTACAGTATTAGGACTAAAAATAAGCGTGTCAATAATGACATGAATTCCATGTAGCAACAATGTTTAGTCACAAGGACAAAACCCCGTACACTACTTGGGTATAATAATGCCACGAGGGCACGGGGAAAATTATGCCACGAGGGCACGGGTAACATTATGCCACGAGGGCACGGCTATCTAGATAGATTCTAGATAACAAGAAGCAAGAAAAGAGACTAAGTAAGGGACAGAGCAAACCTAAGTCTAGAGAGGGGTGCAAGGTGTAGGAAAAACAAATAAAGCTGAGATACATAGAAGCTCACATTACGAGTCGAAATAAATAGTTGGATATACAACGATAATGGAAAGGGGAACCTGAAGTACTGTGTACTGTGTGATGTGATGTATGGCGACCAACTAGCCTAAAAGGAAAGGAAGCAAATATAGTGCGAATATTAGTCAGTATAAAAGAGTATTCAACATAGAGAGGGGATATCATAGAATTGTCAGCGTGGAAAGAAATAGATAAAACATAAAATATTACAAAATTAGGTAAGGAAGGAGGAAGATCTTATAGCAAGCTAGTGGGGCAGCGAAGCCTCCAACAGATGCGAGCCAAGATCCAATAACAAATAAAAGAGGAAGCAAATTGGGAAGATATAAGTGAATAAATTCAACAAACAAACTAACGTGAATATACCATATGTAATACGGTAACCCCGTTTCGACCCTTCGCATACGAGGATTTTGCCACCGTTGGGTCTCATCAGTGCGATGACGGTAGGCTTAGGCAGTGAGAAAGAAAGGTAAAGTAGATATTGAGAAAGGGATAGAGAGACAAATGTTATAGAGTATGTAAAGAAACATATAAGGTTATAGAGTAAAAAGTGTACAAAATAATAATAAAAACCGAATAAGAAACTAACCTTGACCGCGGGTGTAATAGTACCTGAATATCCTTATGGATGAGCGGCAGTACGTCGATGATTTGGAATAAATTGCTGAATATTCCCACAATAAGTAGGTGTGCAATGAAGGAAAACCTTCGGCACTAACTCGGCAAGTTAGGCCCAACACAGCTAAATGGGGATGCTCAGCAAAAACGCTCGTGATTTGCTGGACTAGCATATATGTATAGCAGAAGGTACTCGTTATCGCGCATAGACCGTGCCGTCATGGTCATGAGTTCAATTACAAAAGTATATATAATTATAATAATTATTACCGTACCTAACTGTTCTATTATGAGATAAATAGCAAATCTGCTAATTGGTGGCGATAACCTTTAAAGACAACAAGTTTAGTAATGTTTGGTGCAGCTTTGTATCAAAATTAGCTTGGACATTATTCAGCAAGAACGTTCACCCAATAGCCGATGGTAGATGACGTAGTAGATGCTGATTATATAATTTATATGTTATGAAAAGGGTGGAAGGTTATTACAAAACCTCCATCACTAACAATAAGAAAAGGGAAATTCTTGTCACTTCTGCGCAGTATTTCTGTTCTTTTTTTAGAAACACCAAAGTCCTGCTCTAGTTTCATCCATAAAAAGGAAACATAGAGGGTAATAACTTCAAACCTATAAAGATTTTTGGTCAGTCGCTTGCACCTTTATAATTAGTGTACATATTGTGTACGTGGGCCGGTCCTTTGGCGTTTGGCTTCTAATAAGTATAGTAGGGATAAAAAGGTCGCGTCAAAAAATTTCCTTTTAACATAATACATCATTTATTACGCATATGAAAAATTAATTGCGCAAGATTTGTCAAAATAAAACCAATATTTTTTTGGGTGTTTGTACCGTGGGTGCGCTCTTGAGGACGAATAGGAAATTACTTTACGAATTAAATTAAAGATAAATTAATTAAAGGGTCAGGCCCATTTCAAATGACCCCTGTTTTTGATGATTCCATCTGATTCTCCGTGTCAAATATGGTAGGATACGATATTTTTCTAATTTTCAAGCGCAAAATTCACGCAGTATTCAGCTAATTTACCATGGCTAGTCATACTCAACTATATATCGCTGTTGTCACGCCCCTCGGCGCTAATTGGGCAATATGCTATATTGGGCGTGGCAATTGCGATATTGGCCAATCAGCGCAACTGGGCGTGACAACTGCTATAGATAGTTGGGTATGACTGGCCATGGCCATGGTAAATTGCTGAAAACTGCTTGAAAATAGCGACTGAAAATTGGAAAAAAATTCAGCCTACTATATTTGAACCGGAGAATCCGATGAAGTCATCAAAATAGGGGTAATTTGAAATGGGCCTGACCCTTTAATTGTCAAAATTTGTGCAAAATTTCCGCCTTTTTTATTTTATTAAAAAAATGTTATGCCCAAAACTCTGATTTCTTTTTTATACGTAATAACGATGTACTAAATTTAGTTGAAATAATTGTTTCTTCCACAAAAAGTTAATCATGCATGCAAAAGACACCGAATAGTTTCTACTTTTAAAAATTGCTTTTGTATGGGGGACTAAATGTTGCACGATCCATTTATAAAGCCACTCAAACTGCCAACTACATTATTCCTATATCCATACCCATAACATCTGTAATTTTAAAAACTGTAAACAAAATAAGTTTTGTTTTTACACCCTTACAATTAGATTTTAAACTGTGCGCAATTTTCACGGCTAAGGAAAACGAAATAATTGCCGAAGTCACAGAAAAACCGTGGTTAGTCACAAAATGTTTTTTTTTACCAAAAAAACATCTGGTGGCTGGTTCGGGACTGTTTATGACCATTTCGTGACCAACTGATGACGGTTTTCGATGAACCTTGCAATAGAACCCGACTCGACTTTCTATACATAGTCGAATGGGAGTCCAGGATCTATTGGTGGGTGCATTGTGCATTCTTTCTCCAGAACTTTTTATTTTGAGTACTTTTGCTGATATTTCCCGAAATTGTGTCCCTCAGTGATTGGTACCGTGTCATTTTTCTTATCTTTTATTTGATAGAAAAGTTGAGGTCAAATACACCCACAAGGGTCATTCGGTCCTGATTCGGACGTTGCATTCGACTGATAAAGCAAGTATTGCAGATTTTTATGCTCTCTGAAACGACCATCGTCCTTTTTAGTTAATTTAGGGCTAGAGATCTCTCTTCGGATACAAACTTTTAGTAGGACCCTTGTAAGGTCATTTATAAGGTCGGCACGCGGCACTGTATGCTTTGCTAAATAATCTAGCAATCGTCGGGGTTTATCACCTAGTTGCAAAGTCACGAGGTGCTGTGTATCAGCCATATGTTGCCTTTCTGTTTGCAAAAGCGTAAATATTCCAAAGCTACGTACCAATTTGGATCACAATTCGCTCATGTGACTCTCTTATATGACGTACGTGGCGTACAAAACACCAATCTAAATTGACGTTCCAAATGGTATTAATGATATTTAATTACTGCATTCTGCTATATAAATACTATATTCCTATAATCACAATATTCTAAGGAGAAATCTTGGTCTGTCCTGGTAGGAGTCGAACCAAACCAAACTTTTCGCGATCTATGGACTGCTGTCTACAGAAAGCTGAGACCATGTATTCAAATGTCGATCGATCTTTGATTAAACTTCTAAAAGTCGCTTTACTGCCCTTGTTTTGCTCGCACCTTGTACACATCTCGTTGTCCCGCCAATCTCGACTATTTGCCTACTGCTCTTATCTCTTATCAATAGATAGGGGCTCCCCCTCCATACCTTCAAAAAGCCCTCCCAACACCGAAAACAGTCTCTTACTCTGAAGCACCCTTCCCCACTCGTCTATGTGGAATCGATCAACGTTGGTGTAATATCCCCGGATAAGTATGAAGTCGGAATAGGAAATGGGGTTTCAGCTGTCGACTCCTTGACTTCAACGTTGTCCAGAACCCCCACGCAATTGAGCGACTCAACCGTATGTCAAAATAAAATATATGAAATAAACCGAAAGTGAACGTACACCTGTTACACATGTGTACTCATCTTGTAAGCGTTTCTCGTGCATTTTCATCTAGTAAGCGAAATCGCAGATGGTGAAAATAGCATAATGTCATCGTATTTTATTGAAAATGACAATATTAGACATAAGATATTGCAAAAACTAAGTCAAGTTTGGTTTGGTTCCCGCAGTAGGCGTTGTTTCTCTAATCGTAGATGTTTGAAGCAAATATAAGGAAATCCATTTCTTGTACATGAATCATGACTTAGAAATGAGGCGAGTGTCAGGTATTGTCTTTGTGCCGTTTTGTGACTTGAAGTTTCAAAAGAGAGTCCACGTGGAATTGTAAACCAGTGACGATGTCACACCTTTGCAGAATTTCTTTTATGAATACTTATGGAATCATCAGTTGTCAAAAAAGACTCTTCGCCTTCCCATGAATTCTGCAAATAATGCTTTAACCTTTCCTCAATATCTATTGACAATATTTTAAATAACTAATGTTTGAAGTATAAAAAACAGTTGTTTTCTGCCCCCTTTTTTCCAGTTGTTTTTAAATTGCTTCTAAACGATCCCTAACTGTGACTCTGGAAAGTCAACTTTATCTGTCTCTTTTTTTATCATTCACGTATATTTTCTGTATATTAAAATGGCGTTCGCGTTTTTCATTGTTGAAATATACTTTATGCGTACCCTATAATATACAGTACCCCATTGCAGAGCGTCTTCCACAGATCGCCTCTCACACTCTGCTGATTGTTCATTGGATGCTAGCTGCCTGTGCTTCTTCTCACTCACACACGCGCTCACCAAACAGAGCGCATCACCCAGTGGTGGACAAGAAATTGCGTGTAATCGATATCTCCCACCAGCAACTATTGTAAGTTATATTGTTTTAATTCCGCTCGGACCTTAGGATGCTAGATCAATTTTCCCGCCGCACATGTTTTGAAGACATTGTGGCGCCCGATTAATCGATTAATTTATTTAAAAAAAAAGTTGGACAGATGGGTTGACTAGCGTATAGACGTGATGCAAGAATCCGGTTCTCAGCAAGAGGCTACAGATATCATGAGGATATTTCTCCCTTGCAGTTCCCTTCCCGCTGTGGTAATTGAAAACCGTCTCACGGTAGAGCACCTGATCGCGGATGGCAACCTCCTCAACGAGAATTCCCTTCACATCCCACGCTTTCCTCGACTACTCACGCTCTCTATAAATAATAACAAGGTAAGTTTTCACATAGAAAAGGTAGCGGTTTTGTGGGAGATGAACGCCAACCTGAACATTATCCCTATTTTTTTTCTGCGAGAAAACTACGAGAATGACACCTTGGTATCTCCCCTCCCAATCAAACAAGACACGTTTATCATTCGCAAGTTTTCGATGCATTTTGTTTTTCGATTAGTTTTATGTTCTGCATGTCCCTAAGTCGTGAACAAGTATTGATTTCTTATATGAGACAACGTAGACCATATCATTTCTAGATTCGCAACGTCGGTCTGTTGCTGCAGCATCTGCAGGAGGCGTGTCCGTCGCTTGAATTCTTGTCCCTGATTGGCAATCCGGGCTGGCCGCACCCTATTCAGAATAGTGATATACACACGTACAAAACTCACAGGTGAATTATTTGGTGAAACTCACTCAGATGAACTCACAGGTGAACTCATCCAAGAACGCATACGATGAAGACGCATGAAACGTTGGCGTATGTAGCAAACCACTGGAACGTACATTTTCGTAACGTGCACATCACGACACAAGTTCGTAACGTGCACGGCCTTAGACCACTCGGCCATAAAGCGCATGTCTAATAATCGAAAAGAAACATTGGGTGGTGAAGCGGATATAGTCGAAATTGCGCGGCTGGGTGCGCGGTTGGATGGGGGCCCCCTGCGCGGTTGGCTGGGGGTGCGCTGCGCGGTTGAGGACCAGAGCCCCGAGGCACCGTGCACCCAGCCGCGTAGTTTGCAAACTACGCGGCTGGCCGGGGCCCCTCTGCGCGGTACGCGGCTGGCTACGCCCGCACTCCAATTTGCGCGGCTGGGTACGCGGTGCGCTGCGCACCCAGGAACGTAGTTTATATAGTAAGTTATTCAGCAGCGTAAACACCAATACAGACTTCTTGTGCATAATTATGCTAAATTTGCACTTATTATAGATTCAATTGCCTTTATCCTTCACTTTATTCCTTATATCCTTTAGGAAACTATACAATAATCAATAAACTTTTGAGTTAACTTTCTTCCTCATGACTCACATTTTGTTGTTATTCGATTAATTGCGCGCATATTTCTTATTAATATCTTGCCCCGCATGATGTAATAGGCTCCGCCCACCATCATCAGTACTTAAGTGGAGGTTAGGTTAACTCTTAGCTGCTTTGACGGTAGTCCCGGTTGCTGGGGCTCATCTCCAGTTTGTTCTGTTGCAGAACAATCTCCCCACACCTCAGTTGCTGAGGACCTGTACTCCTAGTGTCCAGTTGTTGGACATCACCTCTTCTCTCTTTTAACTAAATAATATCACCAACTAAATAAAGATTGTTCGAAAGACCCGCGTGGCACATCGAGCACCCGCAGAACACGGTACGCACATGGTGCACCGTCCCTTCTGAATCTACGCCGCCCGCGCAGACCAGTAGTTGCTACTGTATCTGCACCGAAGTTCTTCAATTATGGTTGCTGAAAGCCACATCTGATGTGGTTCTCCTCTTCGTTCGCAACAGCTGCCTGTGGTGCAACTCTTCAGAAGCAACCGTTGCGGTTGTTCCACTCGTGCGTCAATTGTTGCTATTTGACCGCCCTTTGCGAGACAGAACAGTTGCTGTCAGTCTCCCGTCGTCGTCGTCCAGAAGTCGTCGTGCACTTCCTGGATCCTCTTCGAGGCTGCACAGTTGCTGTGAGTCTCCCGTCGTTGTCGTCCAGAAGTCGTCGTGCACTTCTAGGACCAGCTCCGAGACTGAGTTGCTGTCAGTCTCCCGTCGTCGTCGTCCAGAAGTCGTCGTGCACTTCCTGGATCCTCTTCGAGGCTGCACAGTTGCTGTGAGTCTCCCGTCGTTGTCGTCCAGAAGTCGTCGTGCACTTCTAGGACCAGCTCCGAGACTGAACAGTTGCTGTCAGTCTCCCGTCGTCGTCGTCCAGAAGTCGTCGTGCACTTCCTGGATCCTCTTCGAGGCTGCACAGTTGCTGTGAGTCTCCAGTCGTTGTCGTCCAGAAGTCGTCGTGCACTTCTAGGACCAGCTCCGAGACTGAACAGTTGCTGTCAGTCTCCCATCATCGCCATCCAGAAGTCGTCGTGCACTTCCTGGATCCTCTTCGAGGCTGCACAGTTGCTGTGAGTCTCCCGTCGTCGTCCGTCCAGAAGTCGTCGTGCACTTCTAGGACCATCTCCGAGACTGCACAGCCGCCTGTCAGTCTCCCGTCGTCGCCGTCCAGACGTCGTCGTGCACTTCTGGACCATCTCCGAGACTGCACAGCCGCCTGTCAGTCTCCCGTCGTCGCCGTCCAGACGACCATCTCCGAGACTGCACAGCCGCCTGTCAGTCTCCCGTCGTCGCCGTCCAGACGACCATCACCGAGACTGCACAGCCGCCTGTCAGTCTCCCGTCTCCCGTCGTCGCCGTCCAGAAGTCGTCGTGCACTTCTGGACCATCTCCGAGACTGCACAGCCGCCTGTCAGTCTCCCGTCGTCGCCGTCCAGACGACCATCTCCGAGACTGCACAGCCGCCTGTCAGTCTCCCGTCGTCGCCGTCCAGAAGTCGTCGTGCACTTCTGGACCATCTCCGAGACTGCACAGCCGCCTGTCAGTCTCCCGTCGTCGCCGTCCAGAAGTCGTCGTGCACTTCTGGACCATCTCCGAGACTGCACAGCCGCCTGTCAGTCTCCCGTCGTCGCCGTCCAGAAGTCGTCGTGCACTTCTGGACCATCTTCGAGACTGCACAGCCGCCTGTCAGTCTGTCTCCCGTCGTCGCCGTCCTGAAGTCGTCGAGCACTACTGGACCATCTCCGTGATTGAACAGTTGCTGTCAGTCTACCGTCGTAGTCGTCTGCTTGCCACAGCTGCTGCGGCTGCAGTTCTACAGTTCTACATCATTGCCGTACTACATTCGTTGTAGTATAAAATTGCTGAACATGTCCCCTATTGATGTTGTTGGTAGTTGAGCAACATGAGTAACATTATTATTGCAGTATGCTTATTTGATGCTTCAATTTTATTTCATATTCGCCAATCTCCCTTTTTTTTCGCTCGGGGGGAGTGTGCATAATTATGCTAAATTTGCACTTATTATAGATTCAATTGCCTTTATCCTTCACTTTATTCCTTATATCCTTTAGGAAACTATACAATAATCAATAAACTTTTGAGTTAACTTTCTTCCTCATGACTCACATTTTGTTGTTATTCGATTAATTGCGCGCATATTTCTTATTAATATCTTGCCCCGCATGATGTAATAGGCTCCGCCCACCATCATCAGTACTTAAGTGGAGGTTAGGTTAACTCTTAGCTGCTTTGACGGTAGTCCCGGTTGCTGGGGCTCATCTCCAGTTTGTTCTGTTGCAGAACAATCTCCCCACACCTCAGTTGCTGAGGACCTGTACTCCTAGTGTCCAGTTGTTGGACATCACCTCTTCTCTCTTTTAACTAAATAATATCACCAACTAAATAAAGATTGTTCGAAAGACCCGCGTGGCACATCGAGCACCCGCAGAACACGGTACGCACACTTCTTATCGGTACTCTAGTTTGTTGTTATTGAGAGCAAATGATAGAGAAAGCTACTTGTTGCCGACTTCAATGTAACTTTGCAGTGGAAATGTACTAATATACAAATTGAATGTAGGAGGGGGTCAAGTTTAAGAAGCATTTTAAGGATTACCCGTAAGCACTGCAAACTCGTAACATCAAAGGATAGCGCATAGCCTCGACTGCTAAAAAATCTAGTAATTCGTGCACCCGTAAGCACTGCAAACCGTAACATCAAAGAATAGCGCATAGCCTCGACTGCTAAAAAATCTAGTAATTCGTGCACTTAAGTTCTTAAAGCGATATAACGGCCGGTTTCTGAGATCTATCTGCACGCAAAATTTATCTGTCCATGCGTACGCAAACGAATATAATTCGGCAAACATCGCAACATCGCTCAATTATTTGCACGGGCTGCTTGGGAATACGACGTCCAGCATGCGTTTCAAAACCGTTCGTTATACCGATTTAAAAACTAAAACCAACGTTCCTTTCAGACTTTTGACCGCTCGTGCGCTACCGCGTCTCAAGAACCTGGACTGTGCTGAGTTGCGCCGCCCGTCGCGTGCCTCTATCTGTTCTTCCGCTTCGTCGTCGCGGACTCCTTCTCCCCCGTCGACGCCTGAAATCTCACCACCTTCTTCTCCGCTACCTCTTCCGGAACCGCGCAAGCCTCGATTCACCTACCGCCCACGCACCATCAGCTACCGCTCGTCACATGGTCTCTCCGACAGTGATTAGACTATAGACTACAAACTACAAGCTACATATATTTCCAGTACTTGCTAGTTAATTATAACTAACTACTTTCAATCCACCGAACTAAGTTGTGACAAGCGATTTTCATAATCGTCCGTTCATTCACTTATGGTTAAACATCCCTGTCCCCAAACCTGAGTTTTTATTCTTACTCTTCCATCGTATTCTTTTCGTTATATATTTGTTCCCGACAATAGTTTCTAATATATCGCATTCAATATTTGCACTTATTCACTTATTCTCACAAATGTTTACTGTATATTTTGGAAATATTTTGAATCGTTTTTCTATACCATGGTTCCCACATATTTGCGACCATGTTCCTATATGTTGTTAACTGTTAAATAAATAATTAGCTAATTGTAAGTTGCATCATGGAATAGACAAGCTCATCACCTTACTGGCACTCCTACTAACTGTGAGGTTGAAAACAAATAAATCTAATTTTTAGTGTTTTTTGTATGTTTTCCTGTGGCTTCACAACCTGGCGCTGGCAATTAAGATTACTATCACGGGTAATTAAATAGAACAGGATTTTATGCCAGCACACGACTAAGTAAGCAACATGCGCATGCAAGGAAATGTCGCTGTATTCTTCAGTTCTGTGAATTTGTAATTGCCGTAAGACTAACTTTTTCATAACCACTCGGTTTGTTTATGTTTGAATTAGAAGTTATACATTTTTTGAAATGTATTTTGGATTACTTCATTCCCATATGTTGCACGCAAATTAATGCAGTCAGCTTAAAATTGCGAAGTATTAGCGCATCAATTTGCATTCAGTACATCGGAATACAGCGTCCGGCTTAAGTTTCAAAACCGGCTATCATACTTTTTTAAAACACAAAATGAGCAGGATTCAGACCCGGCTAACTAACAGAGAGACAATGTCTTATTAGGCTGTTCCGAGTTCAGATTGCTATCACGCTTATTTGGTGAAAAGTTGTACTCATGCATGTCACATGGAATTTGTACCCAAGAAAAACAGGACTGGGTTTAACCACGAAAAGTCTCGTTTGGGCAGATATGGGCTTTGACGTGCTGCTCATGAAAATTCTTTGGTTTTTTCGAACCCTCATGTATTCATTCGCACAAAAAAAACCACTGTAAAAGACAAAAATGCTGTCAAAAAAGTGATTTTTATCGTTTGAAATAAAATAAAATAAGTTGATTTTATTGTTTCTGTGTGTGCAAGTTTGGCTGTTTGCCATAGTTCGAATTGCCTTGAATTGAGGTAATTGTGTTAGTGAATTTTCACGCAAAAAAGGTAATTCAATTTCAGTTTATTAGTTCCCATTCAGATTTTTCGCTCGTTATATTCAACTTACGTTTAAAGTCAGGTCTAGGCTGTCGAGAGGTTACAAAATGAGGTCACGCCCAAGAAAAAAAAATAAAAACTGTTTTCTGCAGTTTTCTGAAGGTGTCTCAGTATGTATGTATCATAGATAGTACCTGACTGGAATTGTGTAGTGGTTTTCCTCGAGTAAGATCTACGTGTGGGATGGGTTTTTTCACGTTTCATATATGGTTTAGTGTACACGTGCAGATTTTTTTGCTATGATGCAAGTTACTGTAAACGTAGCAATCATTAGTTTCCAATTGTCCATGAAAGTCGGTCGATAATTCGTCTGCTCTTGGCCCGTATTTGAGGCGATAATTGTCTAATGGAGTGTCGATTTTTGTTTGGTCAATGTGGTGCGGAATTTGAACGGTTTGTCTCTCGTTGTCCACAACACCATGCATGTGTACTTTGTGGTAATGACCTGAAATAAACAAATAACAAAGACAGAAAACGGCAAAACGTTCAAATTCCGTGTAAAAAAATAGCAGTGGTTTACCAGTTCTTTCCACGACTTAACATAATACTCTACTTTCATATTGTTACTTTTCATTTCGTTCCGGTTTCGCATAATCCTCCGCGTGAGTTTTCTGGCAAAGACTAATCAAATTCAATTTTTCGTCATAAATATTTTTATTTTCTCGCGTCATACACACTTTGATATGCACCATTTTATGACAGTAGTACACTAACAAAACACGGCTGGCGCGCGGCGATAAAAACTGGCGCGCGCCTACATCTCGCTGCACACATTGCCGAACCTTCGCCGGGCTATCGCCATGTCCGGGCGAGTGCACTGCCTAACATTTCGCGAAAACTGTATCAAATGTCTACCGTGAGCCTAATTTCCGGATATGCTTATAAGAGCAGCAGTGGTCATCCGCGAGGCGAGTCCTGTTGTTGATCGCTTTGTGCGTCATAAATTATTATGATATGAACTGTGAATTGTGCATTGTGCTTCAGGTACATCTTAACCCCGTTACTATTTGAGCAACCACAAATAAAACCAACCACATACCAGATCTCTTTCATACAACTCTTCCAATTGACCATTCTCTCCCTCTATGTCTTCTCAACATGACTCCCATATTCGAGCATATCAAAATTTGTTTCTTCCACATACAGCACAACCGCACCGTCATATTGAGAGAAAATGGTAAACAAAAAATAAATTTTATATTATTATTATTATATTACACCCGTTTGCACGCATGTTGTGGCAGAAGACGTCAATGACTTTGAAAATATTCGACATTTAAATCGCATATGAAAGAGCTTATATTAGAATTCTTTTTCCTCGCGAGGCATATAAGCTTCATCAAGAGGAGAGAGAGAGAGATAGAGGGACAATTTAACCTTGAAATCTGATCTGTCTGCTGTGGATTGCATCACAAAGCTCATGCGAGTCAACGATGAAGATTACACGTGACTTATTTTGCTAGCCGGAGCTTAATACTTGCATTCTGTATTACTACTTATTACCAACATATATTTTGTATGGTAATTGTATTGATTACCTACTGACATATATAACACTTGCTCCAGCGACCATGGCTTCTTACTATGTATGACGTACGAGATATTATTCGCTTTCTCTCTTTCCTAATCCATCATCCATCTTTTTTTTTTCAGAAAATGTCACTAACTCTGGCTCTAGCACTACGAAATGTAGTATTAACTTTCACATGTATAATCATATAATATCTAGTCGTATCAATTTGCTGTACCTATTTATGCACATTTGTAGGAGAAGATATGAGGATGATAGCTGCATTTTACTCATCAATGAAAAAAAACACAGGTTAGCGATGTACTGTGGCATCAGGACTTGATAGTAAACCTCTAGCAACTCTCCAATTTTTGATCAAAAAATAATGTTTCTGTCCGTTTTTCTTCCATACCCATTTGATGATTTTTTTTTCTTTACCTT